>BHFT01048932.1:0-92216 GCA_004320025.1 Laticauda laticaudata
GAACTGATGCAAGGAACCAAATAAAGAGCTGAAAGTCACACTGGTCTCGAGTCTCTTTTTCCCGCGATCTAACAGGAACATAGCTGATTGATTGATTGATTGATTTATAAGCAAAAATGGAGCCTCTGCCCTTAAATTGAATGCTGATATCAGTATTTCTATTGATAGAACATGTTTTTTGTCCTTTCAATATGAACATTAGCCAGAAACAAACCTTCCTTCCTTCCTTCCTTCCTTCCTTCCTTCCTTCCTTCCTTCCTCCCTTCCTTCCTTCCTTCCTTCCTCCCTTCCATCCTTCCTTCCTTCTTTCCTTCCTTCCTTCCTAGAAAAAAAGGAATCAGTTCGCTTACATGGAAACCTAAGAACTGACAGCAAAATGCAAAGGGAAGCTTTATTATTCAACACTCTGAACAGCTTGGGGAATTATTTTTTACAGAATATACACTGGCATTTTAGCACTTGTATCATGTTTAAGAAAAAGGTGACATTCTTTTCAGTTCAAAAATTTGATATTTTTATTGGCAGAATAGTTTTAAGGAATCTTTGTGTCCTCTATATGGCATTTTACTTGGATTAAGATCAAACTGAAATGATGATATGCACTAGAAGCTAAGTTTTACATTAATCAAACCTTAGAAATGTGGCATTTTTTCCTTCCTCAATCAATTATTCCAAATCACTCCCTTTCCCTCTCCCTCTCCCTCCCTCCCTTCCTCCCTCCCTCCCTCTCTCTCTTCTTGTTTGATGCATGATCTTCCAAATCCCTAAGTACTGTAACATTTTCTCTGAATAAAAATTTAGGTTTATTTTGATCAGTTTATGGGCCTGACTTTTTATACACAACCTACCTACATATACATATTTGTGGCTGAATACATGTGTATAGTTAAAACAATTCCTTCTTAAGTGAAATCAGAAAATTATGTTACTTTGGGGCAAAATATTTATGAAAGATTAAAGTATTTTATTAAGAGGCGCAAGTTAAACTTAAGAATGTTCCCAAATATGGAGAAGGCGGAGCTTCGTCTCGGTGCTACAGCTGTGATCTCAGGGCTCTGAGATCGCAGCTGATATTTTCGCCCCTGGTCAGTCCTAATGGACCTAAACCGTCCCGTAGAGACGGGGATTTGTGAGGGCACAGTCCCAGGATCCCAGAGATATCGGCAAATCTCTGGTTTATCGCGGGAGAAAGCCCTTTTGCTGGCGGTGGAGAAGGCAGCGCTCAAAGCTGGCTGAAGCTGGGAAACAGCACTCCGAAAAGAAAGTGCTGGGAGCGAAATGTGTGTCGGCTGGGTGAGAAACCTCTTTTGTTAAATGTAAATTGGCTGAGATCTGAAAGGATTCCTGAACAAAGAAGAAACCTGTGACTTTATTTTTGTTTTGATGGATATTGTTTAAGCGTGCGTTTTTTAAAGTGATGTCAAATTGAGGCTTGATTCTTTTTCCTTACTACTCTTCTTTTCTGAGGACTTTTAATGTGATTTTATAGTAACCAAATTGAATTTTTTCTTATATATATTTTCATGCTTCATCTTTTGATTTTTTAATTTTCATTAGGATACGAGACCCCCTTTGATTTTTTTTCTCCTCTTTTCTCTGAGTTTTGTATACATTACTCTTTCTTTCTGGGGCTGGGGGGGGAAAAAAGTAATTAAGAGATTTGCAACATGCCAACTAGAGGCTTGAAAGTACTTTATTTGAATTGGGGAGAAATGTATAAACTACTCCTTCTCAGGACATTTTAATGTGATAAGATGGAAGGGAGAGCACAGAAAAATATTATTACAGTGTTTTCCTGGACTCTTATCAATATTTCAACACTTGAGGCTTTGGCTTTGAAAGCCTGCTGGAGAAGAGAGTCATAATAAGAGCCTTGGATAAATAAATAAAGTGCAGCGTCAGTCCATAT
Organism: Laticauda laticaudata; assembly: GCA_004320025.1. Taxonomy (NCBI): domain Eukaryota; kingdom Metazoa; phylum Chordata; class Lepidosauria; order Squamata; family Elapidae; genus Laticauda; species Laticauda laticaudata. The sequence goes on from BHFT01048932.1 coordinate 1,910, forward strand.
ATAACTTGTGAAATCTCTACTTGCCAGCCTTTTTGTATATTTTAACTCTAGTAAATTATTTTTTTTTGATTGCTTTTTATTTTATCCTTTTTCTTGCTTTGGTTTTAGGGCCTCTTTACTATTGGATTTTTCTAATTTTGGATTAATAATTGGCTATTCTATCAATGGATTGAAGGTCAAAAAGATTTGAAGTTTTTTTGAAGCATTAAAATGGAAAAAAAAAGTGAAAAAAGAAGAAGGTGTTAATGAAATAGACTGTGTGTTTTGGATTGTCTTGGTGGAACTTTGGGACTTTTGAAATTTTTATTTGAAGATTAAAATCATTTGGGTCGTTTAATTTTTTTTTTTTCACAATGGAATTACTTATGGATGAAGCTGAAATGGGAATTTAAATAAAAAATATGAAACAAGAGAAACAAGAAAGGGAAGATTCTTTCTGGCTCCCTATTTTTTCGTTTCCTTAGAAATGGCAAATTTCTACATAGAGAAACGTACAAGAACAGAAGATTGGGATGGAAGAAGAAACCGATCCCTAATGAACAAGGCAACTTTAATTTGGGGAAGAAAGGGGAAAGGAGAAGAAAGAGAATGGAGAATTTAAGATAAAAAAAACCAACCAAAAAGGGAAAACAAGGTGAAAAGTGGAGCACAACATCAGAAAGCAACAGAAAAGAAGAATACACAAGAGGCTGGAGATTACAGAGACAAGGGGGTAAAAGGGTAGAGTGGTGAAGCATGAGGGAGGAAAAGAAGGGGAAGACCAAAAAAAGGGGAAAACAAGGTGAAAAGTGGTCACAACATCAGAAAGCAACAAGAAAAGAAGAATACACCAAGAAGGGTAGATTAAGAGACAAGGGGGTAAAGGGTAGAGTGAGAAGAAGGGAACGGAAAGAAGGGAAGAGAAGCTACAAAGGTTTGAAACAAGATGTAAAGAAACAGAATTTTATTTAAGAGATAAATGGGTAAACATATAATTGAAAAGAGAATTCTGCAAAGGTACAATAAGATGTGTTTGTTGTATTTGTAATTTGAACAAATGTTACAAAATTGGAATAATATATGATTATCAAAATGGGATCAAAAATTTTAATGTAATTTTAGGCGAAATTTCTTTTTTTAAATAAAATAAATGGAAATCAAATATGAGAGAATTGAATTAAAGAAAAATGGGAACATATGTCATTGTAATAATATTTTAAAACAATAAGTGAAATTAGGGGGAAGTAACTAAGCAAAATTTATAAATGTTAACATAGAAGCCATATAATTTATTTAGAAAGGATTGTGTAAAATGTTAAGACTTAAATGAATAATAATTTTAATGATATATTCTTAATTGCTAGGGATTGTTGTTTAATTAATATTATATATTAAAAAAAAATTTTTTTTTCCTTGTTTTAAATATTGAAGTCTATTCCTTTAGAATGTAGCTACGCAGAATCTGAAATGAAAATTAATGTGTTATGTTAAGCTTTAAACTAGGGGAAGGATAAGCTATGGATAAGGGCATTAATACTCCAATTAAGTCATTACAGAAGAAATTTGTGTTTAATGAGAAAAGATAATAGACAGCTGAACAGACAGACAAAGGATATAAGTATATGATTTAAAATTGAGATGAAATAAATATTAAATAGGAATTTAAGCAGAGTGAAAAAGAGGGGAGAAGCTATTTATAGAAAATGTAAAATAGTGAATAAGAAATGGAATGCTATAATAAAAGTAAGCATGAACTTGAATTTATGTCTGTACGAAAAAGATGTAACTTGGGATCAACTGCCCGTCCAAAAGATATTTATGTTTCTTATGTTTGTGTTTTGTTTTGTATATGTTTGTTTGTTAAAAATTAAAAAAAAGAATGTTCCCAAATATTTATTTCTGTTTGCAATGACATACTTCATTTTTAAGGGACATACCAGAGATAATTAAAATCTAATCCTAAAGTTTTGGTTGCCTCCAAATAAACATATGATAGAATTATATTCAAAATGAATTTTTAATGGCTGTAAATACATTGCTAGGCAAACATTTGAATTAGAAATCTGATTTGAAGTTGCTTCAATAACTGAATACGTGTTCTGAATCAAATTTGATTAAACGGATTCAGATGTTCTATGGAAGAGCAGAAATTATCTGCTTTTATTAAGAATACAGAAATAGAAATTAAATATTTCAATTTGACCTTTGAGTTTGAATGTCTAAATTAGCAAAAGTTTTTGGTATTTAATGAATTAAATATTGCTTCAACCTCAAAATGGCTACTGTGGACCTCAACCCATTCCTAAGAAGTCCATAAAGGGGGTGTGCATAAGCGCACTAGCGCTTATTAGTCCCTGTTTTACTGTGCCCATTTATTTGTACTGACTTGTTTATGTTTATACCTATACCTGCTATCTTGTACATGTTTGACAAACAAACAAATAAATAAATTATAAAATGGGTTTGACTTTTCCAAATTCAATCAACAAATTACAATTTCAGCTTGTAGCTGGTCACAAAGTTTTACGTATTTATCTTCGCAGAATGGCTGATTTGATTGAGTTATTGTAGAAGATAGTGTCTTGGGCAAAAAAAAAATTCAAACTAATTTATCCATTTAATAACACTGAGAATATGATGAATTATTCCTATATGATTTTGTGGGAGTAAGTCAAGATTTATCTAACCATCTCATCAAACCAGGAGAAATAATGTTTACAAATGCTAGAATTTCTTAGGCCTGTTTGGTCATGGACGCTGAGTTTTAGTTTACATTAGGGATATGGAATCATTAAGAATTATTTCTGTTTAAATCCTCACATTAACAGGACAAGATCCTGTCTGACAGTTTTCATGATGATTTGTTTTTAATGCAAAATAGTGGAACCAATTACTTTTACCCTACACCCTAGCCATTTAGAAACTGAGGGAATATTATCCAGAAGTTGTATTTGGGGGAAAAAGTGATTTTCAAATTTGCCTGAAATATGCATCTTTAGTATGGTGCTAAATTTTATTTGCCTTAGTGTGGTGCTAAGTTTTATTTGCCTTCCTTATTCAAAACTTTAAGTTTTGAATAAGGAAGGCAAATAAAAAGGTGGAAGTTTTATAACACATTAAATGTCACAAAGCTATAATGAATTTGCATAACAAGCTAGAAGACTGACCCTACTGAGTATGTAATTTTTTCATTTCTAGGTACCCTGTAAAATATACCATCCATCTTAAAAAGGGGAGAAGTCATTGGCAATTAATAGGCTGGATCAATTCATAGCTGACTTATAAACCAGCCAAATTTGTACTGATATGAGACTGTTTTGTCATACAAATCTGCTGGTGCTTTTACTTTTTTGTGGAAATTTCTTTGGCATCCTTGGTTTATGAAGCAGCAGCAATCAATATGTATGCATGTATCAGGGGTGGGATGCAAATATTTTTACTACTTGTTCTGTGGGTGTGGCTAGGTGGGCATGGCCATGTGACTGGGTAGCTGTGGCTTTTTTGTGCATCCTTCCCCTCCACACTCCATTTTTTGGCCTCTTGGGTCTCAGGAAAGCCTCCTATGGGACAATTTTTGCTCCCAGAAGGCTTCCCTGAGGCCCAGGAAGGCAAAAAATAGTATGGGGAGGGCCTCGCAGTATACTCCCATGCTCCTCTTTTTGCCTCCTGGGCCTCAGGAAAGCCTCCTGGGTGAAGCAGTCAGACACCGAGGGGGATCCCAGAACAGCTGATCATTGGAACAACTGATTGTCGGGAGGAAAAAGAAAGAAAAAACAAATACTGGTTCAACCGAATTGGTTGCTATTTTTTTACTACTGGTTCACACAAACTGGTAGAATCCCACCACTGGTATGTATGTAGGTATGTATGCATGTATGTATGTATGTGTGTATGTATGTATGTATGTACATATCTAAGAGCATTTTTCTTTCAGGTGATCCTGAAGTAATAAGATTGTTACTCTAAACTGAAAATCATAAATCCAAACTTAACTTTATGTTAATCTACGCATATGGCAAGACCTGAAGCATTCTAAATTCCAGGGCTTTCTTGTAATCTTCTTTAATCTATGGGGCAAAAGAGCCTTTGTCTCTCTACACAATTCATATTGATTCTTTTTCTTGGATTTTTTTTTAGCATGATGAGTGAATGATATTCTTAACTATAGTTATTTTATAGCTTGTAATATCACTTTTTCATCCTGAGAGGCTTTTATTTTTCCCCTATGTTTTATTGAGCATTTGACTTGTTTGGAAGAAAGAGGAAGCATGAACTTGAATAACCCAAAGACAGGTTAACCCGAAGACAGGAAATCCCATCAATAAAGCGTTGAATTCTAGAACTGCTATTCATATATAATTTGTTATACTAAACTGTAACTTCTGGACAAGACAGAACCCTAAGACAGTGAGCAAGTATCCTTGTACTATTGTGCACTTGTGGTCTGACATAAATACTTTAGTTATTTTTACTGTTTCATTTGGGAGAACAGGGAGTCACCGAGGCATTATTAATAGGCTGTTTTTTGATATACAACTAGTATTTCTGTAAACTTTCAGAAAGCTAGTTAAATTAATATTGTGTTTCACATGGGAGAGAACAAAACTGTCCACAAATCCTTTGTAAGAATCATAATTCACTATTACATCTAATTAACAATTGCTTGGTTTTGCTTATTTGCAGATATACTGAACTAATATTAGTGTTATAAATTTATACATCTGTGGCAAATGTGAATCATTTATTTGAGGTATGCAGGTTTTATCTATTCATTATCATACTTTAAATTGCTCTGGACACAGGCTTTGGGACCATTACAATTATCATACTGATAAGTTCTGAACATAATGAGGAGTTAAAGATGCATTTACATAAATGTAAAACATAGTGAAAAATCTATATTTCACTTTAGACAGAAGGGCAGACAGGCAGTGAGGTCCAGTCACATAAACAAGGAAAATAAATGCTTACACAATTAGACTTCAAGGCATTTTTGGAGAAGTTGATTTGCTTTTTACCAATTCTGATGGACAGTTCTATTGTGTGGATCTGGCGTCTTGCATCCTTGACCTTTTGCAAATTGTCAGAACTGGCTGAGTAGCAATCTAACAAATAAATAAACAAAATACAGAGGACCTTTATGTCACTCAAATTCACTTCAAGATTGCAGTCATATCAGTTGTTATATCGCACAAAGGTACCAAATTTGTGTTCATCTTCCTTAGCTCAGAAACATGACTGCCCCACAAAGTTTGAAATATACTATGACCTGACAGACTTTTAAGGAGAGAAACATTTAATTCCATTGAAAAAAAAGAGAGAAGAAAAACAAGTAAGTATCCAAGCAACCCAAAATGACTTAGTTCCAGACTTTGAACAAAACAGGGCTATCGTTGTATTGCTTCAGTTAAACTGTTAGAAAAATTACTATATTAAAAAGCCCTTCAGTACTCATGTCTGAACTTACCACTGGATGTGATTTTTGATCCTCCCATGTTTTGCAGTTTAATGAATATGAATATCGCACAGTGGTACCAAATTTGTGTTCAGCTTCCTTCGCTCAGAAACCTGACTGCCCCGCAAAGTTTGAAATATACTATGACTTGACAGACTTTTAAGGAGAGAAACGTAGGATCAGTGAAATATATAGGGCACTTTGAGTAAAAACCATTGTAGGGTAATTTATATTAACAATTCAGAATATTAGGGAAGATGCCCACCAACCTTCCATATATTACTAATGTACTACACATGTTAATTAATTAACTTGATTTATAGACCGCCTTTTCTTCAGGAGCTCAAGATAGCATTTCGTTCTCTCTTTTTTTAATCACAATAACTTTCATGGTTGAGAATGGACTTGAAACCAAAATCTTCCTAGCCTAGTCCAGCATCTTAAATACTACACCACACCATTTTTTTCCATGGATTTCTATTTTTTTTTTTAAAATCTATCTACAAACAAAGCTGGACTGGATTGTTTTCCTGCTAGTTAAATTTCAACCTTGACTATTTTAGGCTTGTACATATAATCATAACAGGGACACTGTTGGCGAAAAAAGCCATGAAGTTACTGCTGGATATTGCTTCCAAGGAATCTTTCTCTTCCCTACCTGCAACCATTTTTTTTTGTTACCTTGCACCCATAGGAAGATAAAATATGATGATATGGAGTGAACACATAGATGATCTATCTAAAGTTTGATTGGATTACAATCTCATCAGTGTTGATTGTCCCTGTTTGAAAGAAGACAATTTTAAATAATTATTTAAGGCCCTGTCACACTGCCCAACGGATGCAAAACATTTGTAAAAAGGACACAGCGGACAAGAAAAATGTTCCATNACGGGGGGAGACACAGGGCGGATGGAAAACGGATGCAGAGCGGAAGCCTAGTGGATGGAAGCAGATGGGAGTGGATGGCACATCCGCTAGGCTTCCGGGGGACCTCAGCAAAGTGGACACGGAACGGATACAGTGGATGCAGAGTGGACGCCGAGCGGGTGAAGCGGATGCACAGTGGATGCACAACGGATGAAGCGGATGCAGAGTGGAAGCCTAGCGGATGCCTGGCGCTAATTGCGCATGCGGGGGGGTTTATTGCGTCAGCCCCACGGATATAAAGGGAAGCAGCTCGGAAGCAGGTCACCATTCAGAGGAAAGATCTGCTGCCAGATGCATTGAGTGCCTTGCCTGCCTGCCTTGCTGCCTGCCATCCTGCCATCCTTGCTGTGTGCCTTGCTGCGTGCCTTGCTGCGTGCCTTGGTGTCTACCTCCCTGCCAGCCTTGCTGCCTGCCTTGGTGCCTGCCTGTCTGCCAGCCTTGGTGCCTGCCAGCCTTGGTGCCTGCCTGTCTGCCAGCCTTGGTGGCTGCCTGCCTGCAAGCCTTGTTGCATGTCTGCCTGCCAGTCTTGCAGCCTGCCATCCTTGGTGCCTGCCTGCCTGCCAGCCTTCCTGCCAGCTTCCCTGCCAGCTTCCCTGCCAGCCAGCAACCCCACAAACATGGGGAAAAAGAGGAAGCCTCAGCCATCTTCTGCCAGCCCTGGCAAGAGGGAGAGGGCCACCCTCCCGCCCCCTGGCCCTCAGTCTGCTTCTGCTGGGGCTTCTGTAGCACGGGCTCACTCTTCTGCAGCTGGGGCTTCTGCTGCTTCTGCTTCTGGAGTAGCTGATGATGCTGCTTTAGGCGGTGGTGCTTCTACTCGTGCTTTCTCTGCTGAGGCTGCTTCTGGTGGTGGTGATTCTGCTGGTGCTTACTCTGCTGAGGCTACTCCTGGAGGTGGTACTTCTGCTGGTGCTTACTCTGCTGAAGCTGCTCCTTGTCCTGCTGGTCCTGTTGGTCCTGCTCCTGCTCCTGGACTTGCTCGTCCTGCTCATCCTGCTCGTGCTCCTGGTCTTGCTCGTCCTGCTCATCCTGCTGGTCGTGCTCATGCTCCTGGTCCTGCTCGTGCTCCTGGTCCTGCTCGTGCTGCTGCTGCTGCTGCTGAAGATGATGATGCTGATTATGATCCTGCTGTTCATGCTGCTGCTGCTGCTGATGATGATGATGATTCTGCTAGTGATGCTGCTGCTGCTGGTGGTGTTGAGGAGCAGCCCCTACAAACTGGAAGCCCCTCTGATGAGGGCTGATCTGGTCCTGCCAAAGGGAGGAAGAGGCGTACACGACAACGGGAGAGGAGGCAATACTTCATTGAGGAGGAACACGAGGATGAGGTGGTGGAGTGGCTGAGAGAGAATGACTATCTGTGGCGGAAGGGACACCGGCTATACAGGGACACCAAAAGCGGCTGTAAGCCGGTACCACCTCGAAAAGAGAAGGAGCACACGAGGCCTGAGCGTTGCCATGCATAGAGCAAAATGACGGGGCAAGACGCAGTGGATCGAAGGATTAACCACGCAGCGGGAGGAGGGCGGCACGCGGCTGCGGTGGGAACGCCATACTTGCGAACGGGGCACACCCGACGTAGACGTCAGGCGGGAGCAGGGCAAAGGCTCGTACCACCATTCTGCACAGAGAGAATCGGTTCCATGGCCAGAAAGGAACAGGAAAGAGACAACGGTCAGATCTACCGGACCAAGAGGGACCAACCACCACATTTAGAAGCACACCATGGGCGCAGGAGACTGGCAGTCCTGGACAGCGAGTGGAAAATCCAGAAGAAATCAGCAGAAAGCCCCACCTACCTGCGTGACTACGTGACACATGTTGGACTGAAAGCAAGGGGGAGGGGGAGCTGTTATTAATGGAACCTTGGTAGGCTTCAAGTTCCCTATTCTGATTGGCTGAAAAGGCCGTTCTCGATTGGCCATTAGAGAACCAATCCGGATTGGCCCGCCGGAGACAGCGGGAACACCTTAAAGTGGTGTCATTCGCCAGCAACTACGACCAAGCAGACTGCTATCTAAAGGGCAGCTGCGGCTCTGGGCGGTTGTGTGTTAGCGTCTAGTCACATGGGGTAGTTAGCTTACCTGAATTGAATAAAGAGTTTGTTGTTGGAACCCGGTCTCACGCAACTTATTTCCGGACGCAACAATGGGGAAGCCATTACTCCAGAGAGCTGTGTCCTTTACTGAAGGCACATCTCACTTCTGTTGATTAATTAAAAGGATGGTGCAGATTGAACGTACCTTGAAATTAGGAGTGCTGCTGGACTGTTGATAGCCCCACTTTAGACCAGTATTTTGTTTCTTAGGATTGCTGGTCAGATGCCTCTGCAATCTGACCAGTCCTAGAGGGAGGTGCAAAAACAATTTCCTACTGTAATTGGTATTTGAAGGAATATTGCCCCAACTAGGTGTTTCAAAATTATTATTTGTTTGAACTATCCTTTACAAAGTAACACATCCAAGTTAGTGACTGTCATGTATTTGAGTTAGCTGTATATGTATTTGTAGCCCCATAGGGAGATAGGCAGCAAGTAAATTTAACAAATAATAATTATGTGGTGTGAAGAGGTCCAACCAATCACTTCCTCAGGTGACTCTTGTCCATATGATCACAAATGGATATTGTATTATCTTACAGGACTTATTAATTTAGTGGCTTTTCCTACACTGAAGCTAGGCATTACATATTGAATAGGACATAGTTGTTTGGTATCCTTTGCATAACACTTGGGATGTATAAATCTATTATTTGTTTGCAAAACATGCTAAGCTGCAATGTGATTTGCTTCTTTGAGGCCTTTGAAGTGTATAAACAAAAGGCATATAGTTTATATAAACATCCTTACAATGTGTTCAATTGTAGTATACTTAAGAAGTATGGTTTTTTTGGCTTTTCTCATCTTTGGATCCTTGCCAGTACATTTCTTTGTTTTAGTCTAGTGTGCTATGATGGCGTTGTTTCTTGTTAATTACATTTTTTAATTACATACAGCATTCTGTGCCTTATAGCAGTGGTCGCCAACCAGTGGGCCGGGGACCACTGGTGGTCTGTGAGAAAATTTTGGTGGTCCACAGAGAAATGTCACCCCCAAAGCAATTAATCCAAACTGCACAGGAACACAAGGCTGTGCCAAACCACATGACCCACAGGAACACAAGGCTTGCATCACTTGCATTGTGAACAACACAAGGTAGTGAGGGGAGGGCGGGAAAGGGCGGAGGAGGGGAACTTGCTCCACACATCTGGCCTGGCCTGGTTCTTTCTTCTTTTGCTTTTGGCTGCATGCAAGGAAAGCAGCAAAAGTCTTTCTTTTTCTCCCCCAAACACTGCCAGAAATGAGTCTTTTGGACCTTGCAAGGCATCGTGCTCCAAGAGGCTGCGTTGGTGTGACAAGTCTCACAAAGATTCGTTTCTGGTGAAGTTTGGGAGAGAGAAAGAAAGGCTTCTGCTGCTTCTACTGCTTTCTTTACATGAAGCCAATTGCATAGGTTTATTGATTCAACACAGTTGTCTCTTTAATGTATTTCTCACCCAACTTCTCTCTCCCCACCCCCCACCTCGAGAACGGAGCTGAAGATGGTATCCTGCAATCCCAAATAAAGAATGATCGATCGGTAGGAAAATGTGGGGAATTTTCCTGCAGACTTTTTTGGGGATTTTCCCAGGGTCTCTGGTCTGCGGGATTTAAAATTATGAATTTGGTGGTCCTTGAGGTCCAAAAGGTTGGCGACCCCTGCCTTGTAGGAAACAATCGGGCAAGCAACACTTATACACATCTGTGTCCTTTTTTTGCCTCTTGTCTGAATATTATGGAAAACATGTATACCTATAAAATATTGGCATCCAAGAAAATGGAGCAAAGATAAAATAGTAGATCTAAATGCCTGGAAGTTCTAAAAAAATGTATGAAGATGCTGATGGGATCAGCATTTATGGGAGTAGGAGGGTGACAGGATGTCAAGGTTACAGACAAGTAGCTAGAACATATTTCTTTTCCTAGAATCATTTGGGTGTCCTGTAATGACTTTTAGTGATGGCCCTTTAATTAATTGTTTATACAAACATAAATTAGGCAACCTGCATTTTTCTATGCTGTGTATTGAAATTTGTCCACAGAAAATACCCACATGATTTTCTCAACAATAAAATAACTGCCCTGTAATATACATTTCAGAATGGTTTCTCTAGTCTGCCATTTGTTCCTGGGGAAAAAAGGAATGTCCAAAAAAATACATTAGTTTTCAAGCTATAGGAACTGCTTGCAATCAAGAAAGCTAGATTCTCACTGAATTTATCAACCATATGTACTGAAACAGTAAAGTGGGAACTTAGATTACAAAAAACTTGACAACTGGATATGTTGTAAGCAGGAAAGTGAATTTATTTCCTGCTTCTCAGGATGTTATCCTCAGTGAATGTGGCCATTATAGAAAGCAATATGATAACAGTACAAGAATTGCATAGGTTTATTTATTCAATACAGTTGTCTCTTTAATGTATTTCTCACCCAACTTATTAAAGGTACACATAGCTGATCAATACAACCTTCCCAAAATAAACTGTGGGAAGTCACCACCACCCCTCCTAGAAGAATGAAATATTTTGGGAAATATTTTTAAAAAGGCAGAATATTATATTTCCTCAAAGGGACAAATAAAGAAACATGTTAATAATAATAAAACATGCTTATTGAAAGAAGAAGCCAACAATCTAGATGGCTCTATTCATAAGCAAATACACAAGATCCAAAACAGCACAAAAGCTATTAAGCCACAATAGGAATTGCCCAAACCCTTTCAGAACACAAGCTCCTTCATTCCATCATCTCAGAGTAGTCCAAACTTCAACCAAACCTGGGAGCTCAGATATACCCCTAGGATTTGTATTTACTAGCTACAGAGCCAGCTATGACCAGGGGTGGGATTCAAATTTTTTAACAACCGGTTCTGTGGGAGTGGCTTACTTGGTGGGCATGGTTTGGTGATCATGTGACTGGCTGGACGTGGCCAACTCAACATCACTCACACCGAGGCATGCATCTCCTCGGCTGGCCTCTCATGACTGTGGGGATGCTGCAACAGTCGTAAGTGTGAAAAACGATTATAAGTCACTTTTTTCAGTGCCATTGTAACTTTGAATGGTCACTCCACACAAGCAAAGTACCAGCATATAAGAGTATTTTTGGGAAAAAAAACTCCAGAGACTTTCCTGAAACAAGAAGTCTAAGTTCCTGGCCAAGAAGTTAATAAGGGTCAATGGAGAGGCAGTCTCTGTAAGCAACACCAGAACCTGTTATACAACTTTCCTGCCTTCCTTTTAAGGAAATTAGGCCATAGTAATTTCTTCTAATCTAACCCGGTCTTCCCAAACTGCTTAGAATGTAACAAACCCCGTTCTAGCGAATAAATCATGAGAACCTGAAATAGATCCGGCTATGACCTGTACATAACCCCTACATGAGATTGCCCGCAAAGCAAATATGAAAAAAACCATTATAAAGCTAAAAGAGAACCGATAATACAATCTAACCATACTGGCGGAGTTTGCCTTCTGCACTCCCCGCGGAGTCCATCCCCATGCCCTATCCGGACAGAAGAAAAGACAACCTCAAACAGAATTTGAAACATTAAGCACAAATACAAACATTACCTCGAAATCAACTCACAAAGAGAGAAGAAAGGCGTATAAAAAACAAGGGACTTACCATAAGAAGCCAACTAACCCATGGAAAGCAGACTTCTTGCTGCTCCCCGCCTTCCTGAAAATAAAAAGATCCAGCTTTCAAGCAGTTGTCCGTATCCTTGCGCCGGAGCTCTCCCAGCAGGAAAATTGAATCCTCGAAGGAAAGGCATTTTGACACCTTTCAACAGTATGTATGATATTTTGTAGCTGATTTGTGCAACAAAGTTTAGCAGAGCAAGATAATAAAAAGTACCTTAAATTACTACAGTACAAACATGAACTGCAGTTATACATAGTATTCACATTTTTTGTTTATTTTGTATTATTGTGAATGCTTTTATTTCTGTAAAATAATCAGCAACAATTGTATACCTAAAGCACTTTAAAACTCAAATTAACCCAGGGAATAGTTGTAGTATTTTGTAACTAAGAAAAGAACTTATTAGCTCCAAGCTGCAGAGGTTCAACCAGAGAAATCATACAAAATGAGAAAAAAGGGATGAGCGTAGAAAAGGTATAAAATCTCTTCCCATCCCCACACATCTCAGCTGTTCCAGTTTTCTGTAGATACTAGTATTGAAGTAATTCAGCTAAATTATCTGTGGTGCCTTGGTGAATGAGCCATCTCTCAGTTCATTAAACACAGAAATGATCATCTAATCAAGGAGTGTCAAACTGGTGGCCTGGGGCTGGATGCGTCATGCATAGGCCACACCCAGCCCAGCTCCACAAAGGAGGAAACTGTTGTGATACATCACATGACAGCGGCATAACGCCGCGAGTTTGACACGTGCGATCTAATCTAAACCTAATCCATTCCTGGAATACTGTTGAAACTATAACGAACTCTTGCATGTTCCTTGGTACCAGGGGTGGGATTCTACTAGTTTGCGCCTATTTGCAAGAACCAGTTGTTAACATTCTAAGCAATTCAGAGAACCAGTTGTTAGAAGAAATTACTGGCCTAATCCTGCAAGGAAGGCAGGAAGGAAACATTCTGGTGTTGCTTACAGAAATTACATCTCCATTAACCCTTATTACGTTCTTGACAGGATTAGACTTCCTGTCTCTGAAACTTCTCTGGAGTTTTTTTTCCCTCCTTTGCTGGCACTTTGCTTGTGTGGAGTGACCATTTAAAGTTATAATGGCACTGAAAAAAGTGACTTTTGACCATTTTTCACACTTATGACTGTTGCAGCATCCCCACAGTCATGAGAGGCCAGATGATATCATACCTATTATCATACCTATATCATACCTATTATTTTGTAAGTGCTTGACAAATCAAATAAATAAAGTGGTTTAGCTGTTTCCAGTGAGTGAGCTGCAACACAGAAAAACTAGTTCCAGTTGTCAAGGAAGAATTGTCAAGATGACAAGGTCTCTTACATCCAAGAACACTAAATTTTACAACCTCATTAAACAAATTGTTTGAAAGGGAGAAAGGAGATTAGGTTGCAAATTCTTGGCAGCTGGATACTGTACATTTATTTTAACCATTTATTTCTAAATCCTTTAGAAGCAGGATTCCTTGATTCTTTTGCTAAACCCCTGTTGATGCAATGTGAGGGTGTGTGTCACCTTTCAGGGTTCATACAGTTTTTGGTAGGTGATGGTAGCAATTTACTCAAAGCTAAGTAGATAAATGACAGAAAATCAAAAGAGCGCATCAGAATCCGTTGCAGACGAAGCTTGCCCAAGTATTCACATTCCACAGGAATATGCAGAAGAGTAGGTAAAGTACAATCCAAAATTGAAAGAATCAAACTAGATATATCAACCTGCTGAAAGGTCAGAGTGTAAAGTTTTCTTGTACAAACAGAGTATACAGGAACAATACACCAAACAAAAGAAATCAGACAGTTGCTTCCAACAGAGAAATATGGGCTAGGAGTGCCTCTTAAATGATGCTGCAACCAGTTAACTTCGGTTAAGGTAGTCAGTTCCTTGCTTGGCAAAGTGCCACATTAAGTGCCTTTGCTCTGCTCTCCTGTTCTATCCATCAAGCCTGAAGACTTGAAGGCTGTACACCAGGACTTTCAAGCTCACAGGCCACGGGCTGGATGTGTCACATGCTGGCCATGCCCCTGCCCAGTTTAGCGAAGAGGAAAAAAGCCCAGATATGTCACATGATGCTGTCATGACAACATGAGTTTGACACTCGTGCTGTTCACCATCTTCTGACTTCTCCAGCTGTTCTGATGGCTCCTGTATTTGATCAGCCTCAGGTGATTCCTGTCTTGGTGTCTTCTGAGGCTGACATTCTACTGGTTCAGCTGGAGCAGCTTTATCAGAATCAGATTCAAATGAGTCCTGGGCCATGACAGGTAAGAACTACCCATTTCCCTCATAAAGGAGGAATGTGCAGAAGTTTTGAACTTGTAATATTATACAAAGCACAATTATCTTTCTGTAGCCCTGAGAAGTCCATTTCTCTAGATTTTTTTTAAAAGAGGGGAACAAAAGAAGACGAGCTACGATAGAGTGCTCAAAAAAAGGTCACTAAAAATGATTGAAATTGATAAGGAATTCTTTGTCTCACTTTTCTCCATTTTATCTTCTTTATGGAAAAAAAGAAAATGGAGAAGACCCCATTCTTCCACTGACTGATTATAGACTTATGTCCCACTCTCACTCAGAAAATTTTATCAATTTTAGGTGCATTTTACCATGGATCAGAAGATGGAAGAGAATAGCTGGTCCCAAGAGTATCCATGGCTGGCGCTGGTCAAAATTTTGACATGGTGGCCATAACTGCAAAATTACAGCTGTTCTTTTTTTATATGTATTGCATGTCAAATTTTAATTACACAATTAAGATTGCCACCTTGAGTTTTTTATGACCCCTCCTTGTGAATAACCATGTTTGATCTTCTGTAAATGCTGTAGCAATGAATTAATTTGCAAGTTCAAGAGGCCATTAATAGTTCAAGATGGCATCACTGATGGCAGCCAATGTGAAATGCTCTCCAATAGTTTTGATGTTTTTATTATTTTCTATGACTCACTGCAATTACATATGATTATACTACTTCATTTGTATGGACACTGAGAGCTTATGCACCAGTGACAAATTCCTTGTGTGTCCAATCATACTTGGCCAATAAAGTGTTCTATTCTGTATTCTATGCTATGCTATGCTATCTCTATCCCTATCCCTACTCTACTCCTTCAAGTGATTATCTATAGTATATCATGTGGAAAAATAGTCAGACCTATGAATCTTATTCAAAGTTTAGTTTTCAATTCTTTCTCTTATTAGCCCTTTACCTGTGTTAGCCCATTATTCTCAATGCAAAAAATACTTAAGGAATATACATGCATCATATTTCTGGAACCTGCAGAGTTTTCACATAAAACCTATCATGGGTATGTCAGCAAGTGTCAGATATGACCTAGCTTGGGGAAAAAACAGTTCTGTTTCTTTCTCTTTCCATATGAGTTCATGAGTTTTCTTCATTGCCGGATTGGCTCTGCTGAACACTGACAAATAAAGACCAGCACTGGCCATTTGTCAAATTGTGAGCAGATAAAGATGTGTGGGTAATGTCTTCATTCTGCTGCTTGCTAAACTTTATTTTCCTGCTGTCACCATTTGGTAAGATCACTTGACTGTCTGGGAAAAAAAATGTTTCAGAACTTCACACCCGATAATAAAGGGTAAGTATTATATACTATAATATATATTATACAGTGTATTATATTCATTTGATGATTAAGTGACTTAGGATCCAAAGTATTGCCTGCCAGAAAATGCTCTCTTTGTTCTGTTCTTGCACTACACTTTCTTACACATTGTTCTATTCTTGCACAATCTTCATGTTTTATTTGTGCTATTGCAGATATTTACCTTTGATTTTTTTTTCTTATCTTTTACACTGGTGTGTGCATTAACAAAATAGTAAGTACAGAATTTGAGACATCTGTAATATAATGCATTAGACTGATAAAGATTAGTTTTTCTGACAAGAAAGATTGCCACACCATCAGATAATGTGAGTCTTTGAAAGCATGTTATAAAAGGAGACAAACATAAGGAGGGAGACAATTGAGCAAAATAAGAAATATATTATTTCAGCTCCATTGCTTTTCATTGTGTTTCATTGTTCAGTCTTGTTCAGCATTATTCTGCTGCTTTGGGGATATGATAAAATCTAAAATTGGTTGAAGGTTCCAAGATGTGATTGAGAACTCTCTGTATTGGGGGTGGCTTTATTTATTTCCAAAACCTGGTGACTTAAAAATATTACAACCTGGATTAGTATAGGAAAGACCTTTCTGTAATAGATTCAGTATCTGGTAAGATCCAATTTGTATCTTTCCCCACAAAGAACATGCATTGGTGTAGACATGGCTCCATGATTAGGAAGAAATTGTTCTTTGACTCTTTGTCTCCCTGCTTTTAATTGTCTTGACTGAAAAAGATTTTTGAAAACTCTTTAAAAAAATGTTTTTGTAACACCTCAGTTGGCTTCATAAAGGCATTGCTTCTATGGATTTTGGATTTTTGTTTTATCATGGCCCATAGAACAGTATTTCTTTGTAGCACCTTGTTCATAGCTATTCTTTATTCATAAGTTAAGGATTTTCTCATTCTTGTTGGTGTATAATTTATGTATCCACACTGTGAATAACTTTCTCTCACTTCACCCTATCATTCAAATGCACACAGCAGCCTTTACATGAATTTTGCGTGTCTTACCTCATATTTTCTTCTTTTTTTGGAAAGAGGAAAATCAACCTCTCTCTCTATCTCTCCTCTTAGAACTAAGGGAGCTAATTAATTCATCTGAGAATATCCTTTGGGAAAATAATTATTTCATGGGTTTGCATTTTTAAAAAAATCAGTATGAGCCATAATGGAAAATAAAAGAGAAAAATAAAAAGGAACAATGTCTCCAGCTCATTTCTGGGCCAAACTAATTAGTCTCCCAGAGAAACTGATTTAACCAGCAGCTCACTTCACACATTGAGTGAATCTATAA
Organism: Laticauda laticaudata; assembly: GCA_004320025.1. Classification (NCBI taxonomy): domain Eukaryota; kingdom Metazoa; phylum Chordata; class Lepidosauria; order Squamata; family Elapidae; genus Laticauda; species Laticauda laticaudata. The sequence continues at coordinate 18,941 of BHFT01048932.1, forward strand.
TATGGCTTATTTGGAATTAGAATGTACTGTAATGTGAATCTAGCTGTTTGTTTTGTTAACAATTGTTTATGGCTTAATGATATATAATGTTGAACCCAGCCCATCTGGCTTTATTTAGTAAATCATGGCTGAAAAAACAAAATGTGCCTTTGTGTAAAAAAGTGAATGCTAGCACCTCCAACTTTCAGTTATATATTTTGAGTAATTCAGAAATGCCCATTAACATAGCGACAGCAACTCTGTTTGCCTAGTTATGCTGTACTTTATGCAAGATACACATTGGCATGAATTTGTCCTCTGGATGCTTTACCTCCCTTTTCAGGATTGTCTAAGAAATACAGTGAATGTATGAACTCATAGCATGAGCCCTTTTTTAAAACATTCATTTCTTTCACTTTTCTTAAACTGCATTTCAGAAATCTGTATATGCATGCATTCACATCCCAAATAAGTATATTAGTTATTTGTTGCACATATATCCTGCCTTTTTTATGAGCATCAATGCTGTCTTACACGAGGCTTCCTACATTTCATTCCCACAGCTATTTGTGAGATGCGATAAGGCTGAGAAAGGGACAGATTAGTCCCCTGACTTCCAATGAGCCAGAAGGCTGAATGGAAAAACTTGAAGCGGAAACCACCAAGTCCTTCAACCAGTTCCTTGCTCAGTGATTCTTTTCACCAGGAAGTAATTTAGAAAGGCCAGACCAGGAGTCAGCAAGAAAAATGCTTGAACCAAGATACTAGAATTCTAAGAAGCTTGGGAAAAAGTTATTTTTTCCTCTTTCCCTGCTCTTCTGTTACCTAAAAGCCAATGCCAAAATCAGATCACTAGATAAAGAGCTAGCATACCAAAACAATGATTAAAGAGAGGGAACAAGTAAGATGGCTAAGAACTGTTTCAAAAAACCCTCTATTTATAAATGTATCTATATAGATAACTACTGGCTTGTTTAATTAAGGCCACTGTATAGTAGAATTAAGCATTAATTATTTCCATGAGAAACACTGTAACAATTGTTGGGAGAAATGTCCATCTGGGTTCAGTTCCAAGTGGGAAGAAGGACACTGGAAACATGGAGAGTGCTTGGAAGGATGGTTTTAATGGTGGACAGAGCCACACTGAGATCCTAGGCAAAACAGCACATGGATGAGAGAGGGAGAGAGATTTAGAATCTCTGTTGGGCTTTGAACTTGCTTCTTGTTCCTGTGGCAAGAAATGTATCTTGATTGGTTGTCAGACTCCACGCAGGCGTAATTTTGCAGCTTGTCTTGAGTCCCAAGCTTGGTTGAATTTGCTGAGTGATGCAATCTTCCCAGGTGCCATGTGGTGAGATGGGTAGAGGGATAATCCTCTCATGTCCTGAGGGCCATATCTTAATCCTATCACCCTGGAGCTGAAAGTGGGGGTGGGGGCAGAGAGCTGTAGGAAGAGGCTTTCTCTTAAAAAACATGTTTCTTCTTTTCTCACCCAGGGAAATATACTATTCTGCCTTTTTAACATTTCCTAGAATATTTCATTCTTCTAGGAGAGGGGTGGGTGCTAACTTTCTACAATTTCATCATAATTTTAGTTCATAGTAGTAGTTTAGGTTAGTTTGTAGAAATAGTTGCAAGTATGTCTCTGCATACATGCCTATCCTTTCCCCATTATTTCACCCATTACATCTATTTTGGAAATTAGCCACAATTCTAATCGCACAAGTCCAACATTGGAGCCCTGCCCCACTTAGCTGGTCAAAACAGTCAGGGGAGAAACTGGAGTTGACTCTAGGATATGCTTTAGGGAACAAGGAGATGTTTCAGTGCCTTTGATATTCCAAAGTTTCTGGCAGCAGTTCCTGAGGAATTTAGTGAGGGTCTTTCTCAGCCCTGTTCAGAGCTTCTAGGTATGCTCTGTCTCTGCATTCCAGTGTTAAGTAATCAAATAATGACCATTTACATAAAGGAGATTTGCCCTGCCTATATAACTCAATGCAACATTAGCATTTCTAATTTATCAACAGAATTGCATTAGAATTATGGATATTGATTTTGCATAATAAGTTTAGAAATTAAAAAAAATGTTAGGAATATAAAGAAATATGTTCACTGCAGATGTAGGCATTATTATTCCATCTACTAAGTATGTTCCCTAAATATATTTTCTTGGTTTTTATTTTTCCCCCTCAAATGTTCTCACTCTTCTGTTAAAATTCCCAGTGCCACTCCAAATTTAGAGATTAGTCTTCTGTGATTAGGAGATTCCCAGATGAGGATTGTCAGAATCCCTACAGAATCTTTGAATATTGCCCTTCACTTTGGGGTCACTGGTTTCTCATCTTTAAAAAATTTCTCAGCTAAGGTTTTGAAAAAATTAGAAGAGAAAGAAACTTTTTCCTTTTTTGGGCTAAACTGCAAGGGCACAAATGCCTGCCATCAAATCTAGGGTTCTTCCCTATTCGGAGATATAGTGTACGTTTCAGTAGACCACATGAATTTTTATGACAGATGGGATTGCTATTTGAGTCTTGAAGATCAGGCAAATATTTCAGAAAGAGCTGGACTGAAATGCCCTTCCCAAACTTGTATCAAATGGCTGGATAGGCAATTTCTAGAGAAGGAGAAACATTTTCAGACTTACATTAATAGCACAATTATTATTATTTAAATGGAAGGTATTCTTTCATGTTGACTTCTTTTGGCATTTAGTTGAAACCTAGTAAATCTGGAAGACTACAGATTTCTAGAAATATGAGGTACAGTCCAAAACAGGACATACAATCATGTTGTTGACTACTTAATAACTAAGTGGCCATATTACTTGTCGCAACTGAGTTAAGGGGGAGGAATAGTGTCTACTGGAAATATCCAGCCAGATGTGCGATTTGTGTTAGGGTTAGTTTTAACATCAAACAACACTAGATTTGTCTTGGACTAAACTAGCCTTCCATGATCAGGCAGATTCTGCAAAGATGTCTGAGAAGACTCATCTTCAACAGTGTTAAGGTGCCTCTGAACCAGCTGGGCAACTGGATTTTTGTTTCAGGGAGTTCAGGAAGTCCCAGGTTATCAGCTACCTTTCTGCAAAGACCTCTTTGTTTTGAGTGGCACACCCAAGGCCATCTGCTTCCTGGTCTTGGTCTATTTACTCCAGCTAAGAGCAAGCTGAAGCATTTGTGTATTGCAAACATAAGTAACCAGTTTAAGAACATCTCACTCAGCTCATGATAATTGTTTCAAACTCTCTTCTTGCTTAAAAAATTAGCTGTAAAACAGAACAAGTACTCAGAGAAGAAAATGCATGGGGATTTTTCTATCCTGTGTGTATTTCAGAAAAAAAATGCATTTAGTATTACGGAGAGTTGTTGAGATGAGAGTTGTTAAGAAAAAAAAGGACAAGATATTCCACATATTTAGGTGCCAAGAAGAGCCAAAAGTATTGTGCTGTAGCTTGTTTTGTCAGAGTGACCTTCCCTTTATTCAGCTGCCAGCTGCAATAGCTGCATCCACATACAGAGGAGCAAGTTTGGTGGAGATAAAAATCTTGTTTTCTTACCGCAGAGCTTTCACAGAACTTGTTAAAATTGGAAAGCAAAAAGAAGAAAAGAGCAGGTAGATAGAGTAAAGCAGGTAGACACACTGCAAATACTAAGGAAAAAAGACTGCTTGCCTAAAAATTTTACAAACAATTTATTTGCTAAAGTGTGAAAGTATTTCACTATATTTACCAGGGGTGGGATTCCAATTTTTTCACTACTGTTTCTGTGAGCGTGGCTTGGTGGGTGTGGCAGGGGAACACCCTCCCCACCCCACTAACCTGCTTTCCAGCTCTGTTCTCCTGTGCACGGCAACAAAAGAAGACCCAGCCAATCAGCTGGGACTCGTGAGGCAGAGAATAGATGGGAGCGTGGCCAGTCAGAGGTGGTATTTGCTGAACTACTCAAAATTTCTGCTACTGGTTCTCCAAAATTGGTCAGAACCTGCTGAATACTACCTTTGATATCTACTCATATGAAGTATTAACACGATTGGGGAAAGTATTAACACGATTGTAGGGAATCAAGGAGAGAAATCTGTCTTGTTAGATGGCTCTTTCTGAATCCTTTTCATTGCAATACCACAGGGGGGTCAAGCTCAGTTTCATTGAGGACCGCATCAGGGTTGTGTTTGGCCTCAGGGGAATGTGGCTAGGGTGGGCATGGTCGCCTCAATGTCACTTGTGTCTGGGGCACTTGTGGTGGCCTAGGCACTCCTCCTGGGTTCCGTTTTCTCTGGCCAAGGCACCATGGGCCGGTCCTTTCCTGTTTCAAGGGCCACCCCATAGACCAGATCTAAGCACTCCATGGGCCGGATCTGTCCTGCAGGTCTTGAGTTTGTCACTCCTGCAACACAAAGTTCAACAGTCTTAATAATAATGGGGTTCTTTCTATTTTTACAGGGAAGAGAAGAATACTGGCCACTCCATACATGCCTTGATCACAGAGATTATGCCTACTGCTCATGTAGCCAAGATAAATGAGACCCAAGATTCATTCCCAGAAGAGGAGCCTCTGATAATATTGTTATATATTACTCTACCTTTCTTTGTTTTTGGACTTTTCAACAATGGAGCTGTTTTCTGGTTTCTCTGCTGTAGAATCAAAAACACGAAATATACAGTATATGTACTGAATTTAGCCATTGCTGATTTCAGTGTCCTCTTCTGTCACATCACAATCTTTTTTATCAGTTTAATTGTATGTGAAGATGCTCTTTTTGATTTGAATTTCTATTTAGCATTTGATATCTTGACTTTTTTTGGATTCAATACCAGTTTTTTCCTATTGACAGCAATTAGTGTGGAGAGGTATGTGGGGACCTTTTTCCCTCTCTGCTATCGTTTTAAACGGCCAAAGCATCTTTCCACCATACTGTGCACTGCCCTGTGGGGCCTCTCCTGTATCATGGTGGGAATGGACTACATATGTTGGCAGAAATACATCTCTTTAGGAGATATTTATCCTGAAAATACAGTCATTGTCACTGTTCTCATGCTATTTTTGCCAGTTATGGTCTTTTGTAGCTTCAGTCTGTTTATCAAAATATCAAAGAAAAAATCTCCAGCTCGCTTTTATCGTACTATCCTTATCACAGTCATTCTCTTTCTTATCTTTGCTATGCCTCACAAGATCCTTTCTCTGATAGAATACATGAAACCAACACTGCCCATAAATCAGACCATCATTCGTAGCTTTTCCTTGCTTAATGTAATCAACAGCAGCCTTAATCCTTTTGTTTATTTTTTTGTTGGAAGACAGAAAAGGTGGCATTCCAAGGAACCCTTGCAGGTAGTGATCTATAGATCCTGCAATGATGAATCCCTGGGTCATGCAAGTGGTGAACCAGTGACTCATTCCCACTAAAAGCAGCTTTCTACAGATCCATTTGGTGAAAACTGATTGATTCATTCAAAAGGTTGCTTATGAAGAAGTCAGTTCTCTAGCACAGGGGTCCCCAACCACTGGGCCCCAGACCAGTACCGGTCTGTGGATCATTTTGTACCGGGCCGAAAAGAATGAATAATCATGATTAAAATATGTATAAAATATGTTTTAATAAAGAAATAGTAAAGAAGCCCTTTACTATTGGAGAAGAATTGATTTTGCCGGTCCTTGAAAAAGTGTTTCTGCGTGAAACTGGTCCCTGGTACAAAAAAGCTCTAACACATTCCAGGATGATGATTTGCCAGGGCAGATTTCCATATCTCTAATCATATCACCTCTGTACCTGAAGCCTGATTTTGTTTTTCATTTTCTAACCTTGACATGGATATATAATTTTACTTTGGTTGGCTTTTTAGATAATCAACATTATTGTTTGCAGCTGATAATAGAGGGAGCCTTTCTCAATAACCTTGATTATATATTTTTTGACAAATTAAGAAGTCTCTTGGCTCTTCAGATGTCCAGTTTTCTTCAACATGCAATGAAGCATGGGCCAACGTGTTCATTGTGTCCATGTGCAAACTTCTTTTGCATTGTGCCATTTGTTTTGGCTTGTTTGTTTCTTGTAGAACTATTTTATACGTGTGCCTGTTCTTCATTTTATTGCAAAGAAAATGGAGCTGACATGTTGAAAACAGAAAAATAACAGTTAGCAATAAGCTTTAACCAGTGTCTCTTATTTTCGCTATGAAGAACGAAAAACCCACACAACCCTCTCTTCACTTGCAATATTGCTAAAAGTAATGGTATTAGAGGTATGTGTGGATGCTGATTTCCTTAAGAGGACAACATTTTATTTCTTAGGAAAGAAGAAAATAATAGCTGAATGTACTTAGGCACATCTGCAGAAGATAAGGACAAAGTTAGGGAACAACGGATTGGATTTAAAATGTGTGGGGAATAATTACAGATGGAATGGGTATGATACACACTCAGTGTGACTCATACTCAAATATAATATCCTGGGATATATATGTAATGATCAACTTGACTTCCTATTTAATTGCTTCCTGCAACATAGGTATAACTTTTCTTCATTGACTATGCACCTTTTCTTTGGATCATTATACCTGAACTCCAGAAATATAAAATGCTTCATTTACATCTTATGGGTTTAGCCATGCCAGCATTATCCTATCAGAGCATCAAGGTCCATATAATCTGAAAGCAAACACCTTTCCCACTAGTCACTCTCCAGCCCTTGCCGCCGCCACAACTTCTTCCTCCAGCATTTGGCTTCTCAGCACTGTTTCTTGAATTTCTTCCTTGAGGATTTTAAGGAGTTTCTTCTTTGAGGATTTCCATGAATCCAGCCAGATGTAGAAGAGGAAACTAGAACTGCATTATTTGATTCAGAGAAGAAGAAAAGGACATTTTTCTACAGCTCTGAAAGGACACAAGATATCTGCTGCAGCTCTACTTTTGTTTACAATCTCCTGAAAATAATGGGGATGTCAATCTGGGCTTATCTTATTAGCCAGTTTACCTAGATTTTCCTGTTTTTGATCATTTTTGTTGCTGGTGAAGAAAGCATAGTGGCAGTGTGGAAGATCATTATTATTTCAAGGAGATTAGTGACATCTTTCTCCTTCACATTAAGAAAAGTCTCGAAGTTTAGAGCTCATTCTGAGATTAACCTGCTTGTTTTTTACTCTTCTTTCCTGAATAAAGGGGGGAGAAAACTTTCATATAGTTGCAAACCATTCCTATTGTGAAAAACTTAGACTTTCTGTTTCCATCCTGAAGTTATGTGCCATCTAGTAAAGGCCAGGTTTTGTAGTCTCATGACCACAGCAGAGCCATGAAGTAATGGTGCCAAATTTTGATTAAAAGTTTGGGGTTGTTTGTTGGGAGCATCTTCATAGATCCTAGCACTGAGTACTGTGGAAACTGACTGCCCTTAGGGTATATCTGCTGTCATTATTAAGGAGCTCCTGGCAGCTTGTAAGAGATTTGGTTATCATGGTACATTGTATGTATGCTTTTTACATTACACTTTTAAATCTGTTTGCTTGAGCTAATGATAACGTTTTAAATCCCTTTATTTACTGGTGTGCTTACTGTCTTTGAATCCAAAAGATTCAAATTGCCTGATCACTGCCCTGACATTTGGCAAAACAGTAAGAGATGTGAGTGTCCAACAGACAATTTGTTTCTGTTATTCAGCTCTGTAAGACTTTATTAGCTGCACCATGGGTGGCAGAAGGCAACTTCTTCTTTGAGATTATTTCTTCCCTGGTGTTTTATTTTAGTGTTTGAATTATTATAAATTTGGTGTTGCTTAATTTAATTTTTGTGTGTGTGGGTAAACAACATGTATGGACATTTTCTTCTCATATATTTCTGACAACCAAGATGGTGCCGACGACGGCTGCCTCGGTGAAACGCTAATGGTTTCTTTATTCCTTCTGGTTTGATTCTGCAGCCCAACAGGACAGACACAGACTTCAGAGGATAATTAGGACTGCAGAAAAAACAGTTACTACCCACCTGCCTTCAATTGAGGTCCTGTATACTGCACAAGTCAAAAAGAGGGATGTGAAAATATTTACAGAACCCTCACATCCTGGACATAAACTGTTTCAACTCCTATCCTCAAAACGACGCTATAGAGCACTGCACACCAGAACAACTAGACACAAGGACAGTTTTTTCCCTGAAAGCCATCACTCTGCTAAACAAATAATTCCCTCAATACTGTTCAACTATTTACAAAGTGTGCACAAAAGGTTACAAAGTGTTAATCTTCTCATCATTCCTTATCACCCATCCCCTCCCACTTGTGATTGTAGGACTGTAACTTTGTTGCTTGTTTCCTTACAATTTATATTGACTGTTTCCTAGTATGATTTGATTGTTGATTGTACCCTATGACTATCATTAAGTGTTGTATCTGATGATTCTTGACTCTTCACGAATGTATCTTTTCTTTATGTATACTAAGAGTATTTACACCAAGACAAATTCCTTGTGTGTCCAATCACATTTGGCCAATAAAGTATTCTACATTCATTGCATATTGTTTTCACTAGGCAGATACCCTCAAAGAGAGGAAGTTCTTCAAATGTCCTGGCTTTAAAGGTGATAATTAGCATCTTGAATTTCATCCAAGGAAGAACCTGGCAGCCAATTCAGCTCACACAGCAATGGTATACTATTGGCAAACTGAAGGATGTCTATTACCACGCAAAATGCTATATTCTGGACCAATTTCCAGGAGGTCTTCAAAGAGAGTCTCACACAGAACACATTGCAATAGGCCAGCTTAACAGAATAACGGAAGAGACTTTGGAGGTCTTCTAATCCAACCCCTTGCTCAAGCAGGAAACTCCATACCATGGGTGTCAAACTCACAGCATCACATTGCCGTCACATGTTTTGTGACATTTTCCCCATTCGCGGAGCTGAGGTGGACGTGGCCCGCATGTGACACATTCAGCCTGCGAACCACCAGTTTGACACTCCTGCTCTATACCATATCAGATAAATGATTTTCCAATCTCTTCTTAAAAACATCCAGTGATGGAGTACCCACAACTTCTGGAAGCAGGTTGTGATTACTTGTTCTAACAGTCATGGAATTTCTCCTTAGTTCTACGTTGGTTTTCTCCTTGATCAGTTTCCATCCACTGCTTGTTCTCTTGCCTTCAAGAATTTTGAAAAATAGGTTGACCCCCTCTTCTTTGTGGCAGCCCCTTAAGATATTAGAACACCACTTGAAAGTGGGCAAGGCATGAGTAATCCTAGGCAGGGCATCCCAGGCCACAAATGAGTGTGATTGGTGCACAACATGCATCTGCAAAAGGTCCCTAGCCACAGCTGCCAGCTGCCAAGTGCTTCTTGAGCAGGAGCTAAAAATCCAGGAAGATCCCCAAACTGTATATTAGTTCTGCCTGGGTAAGTGCTACTTAGGGGTGAGATTCAAATTTTTAACAACTGGTTCTGTAGGAGTGGCTTAGGTGGTGGGTGTGGCTTGGGTGGACTGGGTGGACATGGCTTGGTGGTCATGTTATTGGCTGGGTGTGGCCAACTCAATATCACTCACATCAAGGCACGCATCTCCCCCCCCACCAGCCTCTCATGACTGTGGGGATACTGCAACAGTCGTAAGAGGGAAAAATGGTCATAAGTTACTTTTTTCAGTGCCATTGTAACTTTAAATGGTCACTCCACACAAGCAAAGTACCAGCAAAGGAGGGGAAAAAAATCTTCAGAGAAGTTCCAGAGACAGGAAATCTAGTCCTGTAATAAGGGTTAATGGAGAGGCAGTTTCTGTAAGCAACACCAGAATGTTTCCTTCCTGCCTTCCTAACAGGATTAGGCCAGTAATTTATTCCAACAACCAATTCTCTGAACTTCTTAGAATGTTAACAACCGGTTCTAGCAAATAGGTGTGAACTGGTAGAATCCCACCCCTGGTGCTACTCCATCAAGAGTTAAAAACAAAAGTAATTCAACCCAGTTGGTTAGAGAAGGGGGCTTTTCACTACTGCCTTCCAGCCTGACAAACTCACCCATTCCCTAAAATAGATATTAGCCCCTTCATGCACTCAATCATATGTCGCTTCTTTGGAGGCTTTAACCAGCCAGGAGTGGCATGGGTCCAAAACACAGGTTACAGAGATCACAGACAAGGGTGGGATTCAACTGGTATTACTACTGGTTCGGTGCTGCGTTCCCATGGAAAACAACCTAAGGCTGTGCTGCCCGGACAGCTGAAAAATGCACACAGGTGTGCAGCATTTGAAAAGCCTCTTTTTTCCTGCTTTTTCAACCTCAGCTGTGCCACGCAAAGCACTGAGGTTGAAAAAGCAGGAAACAAAGGACAGGTAAGAGTCCGGGCAGGTGGGTAAGCCAAACAGCAGCAAACACAGAACTGGTTCAGTGTCTGCTGCTCTTCAGAGCTACTGGCTCTATAGAATCAGGCAGAACCAGTACATCCCACCCAATTACAGATAAGTTAATGTGAATATGTGCGGCTAGAATCACTAGTGGAGTCATTCAAATTGGTTAGTGGCTGATGATTTAAACATGTTTGGCAGGGCTGTCAAACTTGTGACCTATGGGCCAGATGCGTCACATGCTGGCCATGCCCACGCCCACGCCCAGTTTAGCGAAGGGGGAAAAAGTCCTGATACGTCACGTGACACCACCATGAAAACGTTTGACAGACCTGATGTTTGGGGTATAATTCCTATATGGGGAATTATCCTACATGGGGCCATTTTTGCTGCTCTCCATGCACATGACCTCGCTACCACATGAGCTCGCTATTCAAATTTCTAGAAGTAGGAATGAGCTGGGGAGGAGTGAGTGCCAGTGACATTACATACAGCATGATGAGATCAAACACATAATATTATATCAAAGGTCAATTTGTCAAGGTGGGGCAGATCAAGGAACAGACAGTATAAGGTCTACTACCGTGTTTCTCACAACGGGCCTTATTTTTTTTTTTTGAGCCCCGAAAAAACAGCTAGGATGTCTTTTCTGGGGTGAATTAATTTCTCCCCCACCCACACACCAGCACCGTCTCCCACAACAGCATCTGAGTCGCTCCCGGTTTTCCCCTGTCCCCGTAACAACAAAAAAAAAAAAATATTTTGAGGTATCTGGGAGCGCTGCACGCTGCATTTTGGTTTAATCCTGAGCGGCTGGGTGGACGTGAGAAGAGCCGAACGAGAGTCTCTGCTGCTGCTACCCTTGGTGCTCCAGCCTCAGGCTCTGCAAGTTTGCAAAAGTCCCAGTGCGCAATCCGTCCCTGCATTCCAAGCACCCAGGTTGAGCTGCAGCTGTCCCTCTCTCACCAGCACCATCTCCAACAACAGTGGCAGCGGCAGCGGGAACTATGGAAGTTACGGAGGCAGTTCCCCCACCTGAGAAGTGGCTAAAACGCTTCCACTGTTCCTGCCACTGCTGCCGCTATTATTGGAGATGGCGCTGGCAAGAGAGGGACAGCTGCAGCTCGGCCTGGGCGCTTGGAATGCAGGAACGGGCTGCACACCGGGACTTTTGCAAACTTGCAGAGCCTGAGTCTGGAGTACTAAGGGTAGCAGCACCAGAGACGCTTGCTCGGCTCTTCTCACGCCCACCCAGCCGCTCGGGATTAAAGCAAAACACAGTGCGCAGTGCTCCCAGGTACCTCAAAATCTTTTTTTTTCCTGTTGTTACGGGGACAGGGGAAAACTGGGAGTGACTCAAACTCTGTTGTTGGAGACGGCACTGGCGAGAGAGGCGCCAGCATCAATGGGAACTGTGGAAGCTACGAAGGCCTGAGAAGCAGCAGCTGAAACGCTGCCGGACAGCCACGCCAACGCCGCCCACCTGCTGACCCGGGTAAGGGAGGGGTAAGGGAGCCCTCTGTGCTCCACCATGGTGTTAAGAGTGGTTGATGGTGAGGCGTAGCTGCCCGCGGGGCACTCCTAATGGCAAGTTCCCCCCTGCCTTCCCTCCTCCAATTTTGCATGTTTTAAACTAGGCCTAAATTGGGGGGAGGGGCTTAATTTCATTTTATGCCTAGAAAACATGCTAGGTCTTCCTATTGGGGGGGTGTATTGTTGGAGAAACACGGTATTACTATAAGTTACAATTACTGAATCTTGATAGTCTATTAGTTTTCTTCTATTTCCTCTTATACATACAAAATCAAAGCAAAGTTATCTTGTGGTTTTTTTCTCATTCCTCATCCCTCCTCTGGCTAAACTGACCTCAACAGTTCTTGTATTCCTTCTTCAAGGTTTTCTCCCAAACAGCCTGTTGTTTTTTGGTTAATGTTAATATAAATGGATTTAGCAATTTAAACAGCATAATTTTCATCAGACAGAGAACAGGACAAGCTCTTAATGATCTAAAGTGAGACCATTTGGGTAGCCTGAATTTGAGTCCATAATAAACTTGAAATTATACTTTATACTTCATGAAATAAAATTAGGCTGAGAACCATTAGGCTGATGTAATGGCTAAGGCATCAACTTAGAAACCAAAACACAATGAATTCTAATCCTGCCTTAGCCAGTTGAATGATTTTGGGCCAGTGACTTTCTATCAGCCCTAGAAAGGATGCAATTGCAAGCACTTCAGAAAAAAACTTGCCAAAAAAATTGTAAGAACTGATCCAGGCAATCTCCAAGAATTGTACATTGAAAGGAAAAAATAGGCTACTGGGTTATGAACCAATGAGAATTTTAAACGATGGTGAAAGTAGGCATGCCAACAAGGGGAAGGTATAAGAAAGTCAAAACTTCCACTTTTATTATTTTGGACATTGCATCACCACTCCCATATAGGCATCTTATCAGATTCTTCTACAAAGTGGGGATGGTTAAAATTTAATGGAGTAACACTTCTAGCCATGACTTTCTTCTGGTATCCAGCAATAATGCTGGATTCTGGATATTTCTCAGCTGTAAATATAATCTTCTGTACATAATATGACCCCATCCAGAAGAGACATACTGGCCATCAATGGGTTTGTAGGGTTAATTTATTCCTACCTTAAGTCACACATTATTCACTTCCACCAATGAAATCAAATCCCAATTCATAAAAGAAGCAACCGATTTAAAGTAAAGAATTCAAAGAGAATAGACTGTTATAGGAGTGTCAAACTCCATTTCGTTGAGGACTGCATCAGGGTTGTGTGTGACCTCAGGGAGGGGGTGTGGGGGGGATGTGGCCAGGATGGGCATCACTTGTATTGGGGGGCACCTATGGTGTCTTGAGTGCTATGCCAGCAAAAACGGTCTCCTGAGCTCCGTTTTGGGCGGGGAGGGCCTCCTGCAACCCTCTGCCAGTGGGCAGCCCTCCTGAGCTTCATTTTTGCTGGCAGAGGCACTGTGGGCACGTTCATCACTTTTTCCAGGGAAGCCCCACAGGCCAGATCTCAGCACCCCCTGGGCCTTGAGCCCCCTTTTGTAGAATCTTCCCACCTGGAAGCAGCAGAATCACTGCCATTTCACGATCCTATTTTCATGCCATCCAAGCCATGCAGAAACTCATGGCTGACGACCTCAAAAATTACTGGGAAAAATGAGGACTATCAACAAAAAAAACCAAATGCTCTCTTTGATTCTAAAAATGGTTCATCTATCAGACTGATCGCATGAGACTTCAGGAAAAAATCATGAAGTTAAATCTCAATTGATATGAAGGACAGTGACTTTGTGAACTTTGCAACACAGCAGCTAACAGTTTCTATGAGGTCATGAAAATATCATCTTCTGTTTATTACATAGGACACCCATTATCATGTTGCATTTGGCAGCAAGCAATAAAGCTTCATATGAAGGAAGAAGCATAATCAGACAAGACTGAAAGGGAACTGGAGTGTAGAAACGGTAGTATTTAATTTTCTACTTCGCTGCTATTCTCATCAAAGTGATAATAATGTTGCTATTGTCATTGGTCACATCGCTATTGTTTTATTTCAACAACTTTCTGGCTAAAGACATTACCAGCTAGTGGTGGGATTAAAACTTTTTTACTACTCGTTCTGTGGGCGTGGCTTGGTGGGCGTGGCTTGGTGGGCGTGGCAGGGAAAGGATACTGCAAAATCCACATTCCCTCCCCATCCCACTAACCTGCTTTCCAGCTCCGTTCTCCTGTGCAGGGCAACAAAAGAAGACCCAGCCAATCAGCTGGGACTCGGGAGGCAGAGAATAGATGGGGGTGGAGCCAATCAGAGGTGGCATTTGCTGGTTCTCTGAACTACTCAAAATATCTGCTACTGGTTCTTCAGAACTGGTCAGAACATGTTGAATACCACCTCTGGATTGAATATATGATCATTTGAAAGGGAAATGAAATAATAGATGAAAAGGATGAAAATCTTATTTTCATCTATGACCAGTTGATACATTTTGAATATACATAATTTAGAGACCAAATTAAACCACCAATAGTTATACAGTAGATGTTTCCCTCCGTTCAGTCATCCAACCAGAAAAAATAGAACTGGTACCAATCAAATATACATGCTTTCTGGAATAGAATTGACTTCTTGATATGGAGGGAATCTGGAGGACTGTGAACAGACCATCTTCTAATGACTGTGTCACATATTGTTGAACAAGCCCAAAAGAAGCAAGAGGCAGGTTTTCAGAGAAGCAAAATACTTTTGAGTATATTTGACCATTGTTCTTTGTTTATTTATTTTCCCTCCTTTCTAGTAGCTCTTGTGTTTTGCCTCTGTGGAAATCAGAGACAAATTATCCATGAAGCATCCAAGCAACCTCCAATACTAACATCAAATATATATTCATCATAGTACACACAGTATATTCGATCTCTGTTTAACTGGTCATAACTCTTAATTCTCTCTCCCACATTTGCCCCTGGTACAACTAAAAGGTGAGCCTGTCTTGTAGCTCTCTCTAGAAGGCTAAGAAGGAGGCACAGGAGAAACTGTCAAGGCAAGGAAAAACTAAAAAATAATCTGCCCCTCCTATTATCAGGAATCTCCACTGGATTATATATTTGTTTGTTTGTCAATCTTGTACAAAATAACAACTATAAGTATGAATATAAACAAGAACAAAGGGAGTAAATACAGATAAATGGGGACTGTAAGACAGGAATGGTAGGCACGCTGGTGTGTTTATGCACGCCCCCTTTAAGGACCTCTTAAGATTAGGATGAGGTCCATGGTAGACAGTTTGAGGTTGAAGCTGTGAGGGGTTGAGGCTGTAACAACGGAGTCTGATAGGGCATTCCAGATGTTGTCCGCTCTGTTGCTGAAGTCGTATTTTCTGCAATCGAGTTTGGAGCGGTTTGCCTTGAGTTTGTATCGGTATTAATTATGACAATTAATCTTCCATGTAAATGAAGTATTCAAGTTATTATTAGCTGTATACCTAAATTGATGTGTTCTTTGTCTCATAAATTCTTATTAAGGTGAAAATGTCATAATTCCCAATTCACTCTTTGCTAGTCATGTGTCCTATTTAATCCCCAAGTAACATGGATTATAGTTTATTATCAAATACTGCAGTTACAGATGTCAAAATGGTACCGCCTGATAGAAACTGGGCTGGTACCACATTCTATCCCACTTGAATTTAAAAGGATTCTTTTAATATAAAAAACCCATAAAGAATGAAAGGCACCAGTTTCTAGCATAGTGATGCCAGTTTCCAGCATAGTGTTTCTCAAATTTAGCAACTTTAAGATATGTGGACTTCAACTCTCAGAATTACTGGCAAAGCAACCTATGTGCTCCGCAAATCCCAGAAACTTTGTCCACTCCTGGATTAAACTCCTTGAAAAGTAACTTATCTATATCAATGCCTTCCTGGCAGAGGTGGTATTCAGCAGGTTCTGACCAGTTCTATAGAACTGGTAGAGGAAATTTTGAATAGTTTGGAGAACCGGCAAATACCACCTCTGACTGGAGATTTTACAGTATCCTTCCCCTGCCATGCCCACCAAGCCATGCCCACAGAACTGGTAGTAAAAAAATTGCTTCCTGGGCATTAAGGCCCTTTAAGAGATGTCCTTCCAATAGGGAACTTTTTTTTAGTAGCTTTTCAGATTTGGCAACATCTTCCTAAGGGGCATCAGACTAGTTCCCTATTCTCTATTCTCCCTCCCTAGTCATGCAAAAATCTTTTTAATTGAATCTGTGGTGCTCTGTGCTTTTGTAGGTTTTGTTTGTTTTTTTATTTGTTTGTTTGATATATTTTAATGCAGTAGTTTGTTGTAGTGTTTAAGAGACAGACTGGAAAGCAGAAGACTATGAATTCTAGTCCCACCTTAGGCACAAAGTAAGTTGGATGATCTGGTGCCAGCACCCTCTCAGCCCAAGGAGGAAGCCAAGCAGAGGTGGTATTCAGCAGGTTCTGACAGGTTCTGGAGAACCGGTAGTGGAAATTTTGAGAAGTTTGGAGAACCGGCAAAAACCACCTCTGATTGGCCCCACCCCCATCTATTCTCTGCCTTCTGAGTCCCAGTTGAGTGGCTGGTTCTTCTTTTGTTGCCCTGCACAGGAGAATGGAGCTGGAAAGCAGGCTAGTGGGGTGGGGAGGGAGTGGGGATTTTGCAATAACCTTTCCCCAGGAGTGGGGAGGGAATGGAGATTTTGCAATATCCTTCCCCTGCATGTCCACCAAGCCACGCCCATAGAACCGGTAGTAAAAATGTTTGAATCCCACCACTGAAGCCAAGGACAAATCACTTCTGAAATCTTGCCAAGAAAACTGCAGGGACAACTTCCTGGCAAAATCATGGATACAGCAGGGGTGTCAAACTCGAGTCGTCACGGCAGTGTCATGTGATGTATTGTGACTTTTTCCCCCTTTGCTAAACTGGGCCTGGGCACGGCCAGCGCGTGACGCATCTGGCCCGTGAGGTGCGAGTTTGACAGCCCTGATCTATGGTATATCTTACTGCTAAATTGTAAAGCTCAGACCATTTTTTGTAAGCATCATCTGTGTGCCTTCTAAATGAAGATCCCTGACATATGATCCAGTACAAAACATTCAGCCAAAGGAAGATGATGCTCAAGTTAGATTTTTCTACCCAATCTTGTGGGTACAATCAAACAAGCATTCCTATCTGAAAAACTGATTCACTTAAGTTTTCCTATTGTCTTACTAATACTTTTTGTCTTTGATTTTGGCAGGTTGAAAAGGATCACAAACTGATAGCTGCAAGATGGCAGAAACATATTCTCTGTCTTTCCATACGATTGGAGAACATAACTATGCTGGGGCAGAACTGGAAACTGGATACACTTTGCAAAAATCAATTACGATAGTTTCCATTCCAATCTGCATTTTAGGATTACTTGGGAATACAATTATCTTCTGCCTTCTCTGCTGCTCTGTCAAGAAAACTAACTTTACTGTGTATTTCCTAAATCTGGTACTGGCTGATTTTGTTGTACTCATCTACTATGTTATTGTTTTTGTTTTCTTTTTGAAAGCTGTTCCTATCACTCTATATACATTACATATAATGGATCTGGCACATGCATTTGGGTTCAATGCCAAGACCTATGTGCTAACAGCTATTGCTGCTGAAAGGTATGTCATGATTTTTTTCCCAGCCTGGTATCAACTTCGCCGGCCCAAGCATTTCTCAGAAATTGTAAGTGTCATTTTTTGGGGCTTATCTGGCCTGCTAGCCATCACATTACATTATACTTGCAATCTACAGACTGATACGTCACTCCAGGAAGCTAATCAGCATTGTGAGCCTACAAAAATGGCCAGAGTGATAATCAACCTCCTCATTTTTCTTCCAATCATGGTCTTTTCTACATATCTTATTTTCACAAGAATGCTGCCTGCATCCCAGGAAGCTCCTCTGAGAAGACTTGACATTACTATAGTGGCCACCGTTCTTCTGTTTCTTCTCTTTGCTGCTTCAGTGAGGATTATTGAAATCATAGCCCGTTGGGTTCCAAAAATCCATATCCCAATTCTCTTTCTCAGTCTTCATTTTCTTGATGCCATAGACAGCAGTGGGAACCCCTATGTCTACCTGATTGTTGGCTATTCAAAAACAAAGCTTGATTGTCAAAAATCTTTCGAAACATTACTTGAGAGAGCTCTGTTGGATGATGGAACAACACAAGAGTAGGCAAGAGCTTATTCAAGAAGATTGTACCAAAAGGATGCTATCAAAAAGTATGCCATTGTAACTGGTTATTGCCTTGAGTTCCAGAATAAATGGAGTGCTTTTCTTGTGTAAAGTTTGGCTTTGCTCATTACTTCTAATAGACCTGCAAGTTTCTAGGCCATGCTTACCCTCTTCTACGAACAACATATCTCAAATCTTTAGCCATTATGTGCAATCAAGACATTGCCCTTTGGATACATTAGTTAGGGCTCAAGGCTGCATTAAAAATAATCCTGATCTTTGAGCTGCCTTGGTAACTTGTCCCTATCCCGCCTCAGCAATGAGGACAGCAAATTGTCCTGTCTTTACAAGTTGAATGCAGATGTTAAGGAAAGCAATTGTTGGATTCCTCTGGTTTATTTCTCCTCTCAACAAACATCACCAAGAAAAACTTCAACCAATGACCCTCCTTAAAGTGGGCTGAGGCAAGAGTTGATTCATATCCAGAACATTGTGGACAATTTGGACTGTGATAGATTTGGACTGATTTGTATCAATTTGTGCATATGTTCTTTAATTTGAATTGGATTTGATTTAGCAACTTAACATGATTTTGAATCCATACTACAGAACAGGAGTGTCTAACTTGATTTCATTGAGGGATGCATCAGGGTTGTGTTTGACCTCCAGGAGACCCGGATGGGCATGGCCAGGTGTGCCAGCTTGATGTCATTTATGTTGGGGGTGCCTGTGGTGGCCTGAGCACTCTGCCAACAAAAACAGGCTCCCAAGCTCCGTTTTTGGCTGCAACGGCCTCCTGCAGCCCTTTGCCAGCAAAAATGAAGTTCAGAAAAGAGAGCCCTCCTGAGCTCCATTTTCAAGAGCAGAGGCACTGCTGACGGTCCTTCACTGTTTCCAGGGTGGCCCTGCAGGCAAGATCTAAACACTCTGCAGGCCAGATCTGGCCTGTGGGCCTTGAGTTTGATACCCTGTCAGCCCTGCTGGGCAATTGAGAGTTACACTGACCAACCACGGTACTCACATTTAATGTTCATAAACAGGGTTTAATGCTTCAGTTTCTCTCACAATAGTACCAAAGGCAACACTGAAACAATTCCAAGCAAAGCCAGCACTGAAAGCTACTGCCTTTCAGCGCTTAATATAGCTGTTTAATAACCCCACCCCTCTAACCTACATATGCCCATCTCCATCCGCGCCTCGACCCTGTAACTACTTACGCCTAAACAACTCACTATTTACATCACCCAACACCCAGACCACACCATGCTAACCCCACTGTAATACTAACCCCACTCTATCTCCTGTTCTTCTATCACTCTGATCTTTACAGCCTTCTTTACACAGAGCAGCTGATGGCTGTCAAACCAGGACCGCCAAACAGATGAGTTCCCATCCAAGAGGCTTTGTGCAGCTGCAGCGTGGGCTGTAAATGGCATTGCCGTTCTTCGCCCGTTTGAAGCCAAAACAGACTTGCCAGACTCAGGGCAGCTTGCGAGCATTGGGGCAGCAGTGGCAACACCTTGGAGCAACATGCGAGCATCAGGACAGCTTGTGAGTATCGAGGTGGCGGCATGTCGAACTGCTACCACCAAAGTGTCGAGCCCTGAAGAATCCACTGTAAGCCCAACACACCCCTGCTGACAGAGGACTTTAGCTATGACACCGAAAAGAGGAGTAAGACTAGTAAAACAATTATGGAATTGTTTTCATTTCATTTCATTCCAGGAATGTAGACAACATGATAAAAAGATCAAGAAAAGACATATCTTGACCTTATTGACCTTCAAAAAGGGAATTGAAGGTTTTGGATGGTCTTTTAAAATTAAGATGTCCCATAGCATAGCATTCCTGGGATCTCTGGGTCTGTCTTTCTTGACTGGTCTACTTTGAAGGGCTGATTGTTCTAAGCATTGTTCAAAGAGAAGAAGAGGCAGAGCCTGGAAATAGAGTCAAGAGATGAATTAGCCTGGAGTCGTTACTTTTCCACAGGGATCCAAGTCTAGCCCGTCCAAATTCTGTTAATTCTGATCTAGTGCCAATTTAGTGCTGACTATTATTTGACCAGAATCCTATTTTTCTTTTTATGTATCCATTTCATGTATTCATAGCTATGTTTATACTTATACCTGTTATCTTGCAAGCGATTGACAAATCAAATAAATAAAAAACTTGTGTATAGGCATGAGCAGCAAATCAACTTAGCTGGAGTTTAATGTGTGGTCCTGATTCTTTACACCTGGCAGATTAGGAGTAACTTGCCCAGATTTAGTTCTTTCAGATCCAGTGGATTTCTTGTAAGCACCTTCTTGCTACAGAAAAGAACAGTGTATTTTTCGAGAGGTAAAAATGAGCAGCTTATAAACTATACATTGTCAAGTTAGGTACTTCATGTGTGTGTGTGTGTGTGTGTGTGTGTGTACACACACACACACACACACACACATATACACTATGGCAACTAGCATTAAGTTCTAGGCTGCATAAACAAAGGGATAGAATCAATCTCACTTGAAGTGTTAATACCACTTTATAATAAGGCCACACTTGGAATATTGCATTGTTTTTGTCTCTATGATGTAAAAAAGATGTTGATATTCTAGAAAGAGTTCAGAGAAGAGCAACAAAGATGATATGGGGACTGGAGGATAAAACATATGAAGAACAGTTGCAGGAACTGGGTATGTCTAATTTAATGAAAAGAAGGACTAGGGGTGACATGATAGCAGTGTTCCAGTATCTCAGGAGATGCTAGAAAGAAGAGGGTGTCAAGCTGTTCTCCAAAGCAGGACAAGAAGCAATGGGTGGAGACTAATCAAGGAGAGAAGCAACTTAGAGCTAAGGAGAAACTTCCTGACAGTTAGAACAATTAATCAGTTGGACAACTTGCCTCCAGAGGTTGTGAATGCTCCAACACTGGAAATTTTAAAATTTTTTAAAAAGATGTTGGACAACCATTTGTCTGAAGTGGTGTAGGGTTTCCTGCCTAGGCAGGGGGTTGGACTAGATAGAAGACCACCAAGGGCCGTTCCAACTCTGTTATTCTATTCTAATATGGAATCTCAAATTGTCCATAAGAGACTAGGAATGAAAAAGATCATATCGGAACCCAGATAAGACTTAACAAACCAAGATAATTCATGCATTGCTTCCAGCAAGGTGCTGTGCGCAAATGCCCTTGTAAAATCCTGTTTTCTCTGCTGCAGCTAATGAAGGAAATCAGGGCCCTTTTCTTCCCCATAACCCATGTAACTCACGTTGCTCCCTTCTCCTTTCCTCCCTGCATGCTCTAGGATGAAGAGGGGATGGCCCTGGGTCTTCCTCTGAATGCCCAGCCAGACTGTGCCATTCCCAGTTTCTTCCATAGCCATCGGAGCCACATTCCCATCCCTGTCAGCTGCTCAACCTCCCCCTCAGAATCAGATTCCGACAGGGGCATGACAGCAACTTTCAGACTTGTGGACTTCAACTAAAGTTGCCAGGGTTGGAGACCCCTGCTCTGGATAATTTATTGCCTTCTTTTTGTAGAATTACTCAAGGATCATTGAATTACTTGCAGTCTTCGTGATAGGATAAAATCAGAAAGGGAATAAAGAAAACCAACTAAGCGAGTGTATACTTGATCCAGGATCTTCAAAGTTTGGCATGCAGCTGGATTCAGCACACCTTCAAGAACATTGTGTCAAGTGCTCTGGCATTCATCCTTGTTCCTGAAGCTGGACCACAAAATGGATTAGGATTGGAGAGATTTAGTTCAAGTCCACCCTATCATGAAAACTCACTAGTGAGTTTGGTATCTTCCACCTAGTATCTTTCAGCCAATTTACCCTACAAGGTTGTTTTGGAGATTAATTGGAGGGCAAGAGTGTTATTTAGAGCAGAGGTGGGCAACTATAAACCCTTTATGATCTGTGGACAACATGGCTGGCTCAGGAATTCTGGGAGTTGAAGTTCACAGGCCATAAAAAGGCCATAGTTGCCCATCCCTAATCTAAAGCTTGAACTCCAGGAGGAAAGGTATGATAGTAATGTACATTTTTTAGACTAAAATAAGGGGACAATGTATAATCAGACAAGAAAGTGGCAGCAATGAATTCCTATCCCATCTTACTATTAATTTCTGAACATTTTCTGAAACGAGGACAAAGTTCAACTTTAGGATTATTGTGGTCTATAATCAGTCAGAGCAACACACAAAAATACTGAGACATTATATTGAGACACTTTTATTTTGCACCCTTATTTTCAGTAAAAAATAATAATAATCCACAAATTAATGGAATAATGTAAAAAAAAAACAAACCTGCTCACAAAGCTAAAATCTTGCCTCTTAGGCCCAGCTCATCTGCCAACCACTGAAATGTATTGACCTCCAAGCCCCCAGTCAATAGATTAGTGGTAACTTTGTAAATGTCATCACAGTGGAAGGAAGAACCACTGTGAGGTCATAAGGTTCTCATATTCCTTGGCTGTGCTGGAACATTTCACCAAAGCTGCGCAGACCTTGTGAGGTCTTATCAAGCTTCTGGGAAGAAAATAAGCAAGGTAGAAACAAAGTTGAAAAGATTTTTTTTTAAAAAGGAGAGAATTCATGAAGTTGCCAAGTTCATCCTTCTAGAGAAATAAATATTTCATTTATTTATTTGTTGAAATTTTATGCCACCTCGCCTAACCAAAGTGAGTCTAGGCCAGAGGTACCCAACCCCTTGCTGCAAACCGGTACCGGTATGTAGAACCCATTGGGAACTGGTTCCTGCAAGCAGCAGACGGACATGTAACACTTCATATGTGCATGCATGGGAATAGGTTGAGCATACAAAACCATCCTTTCCCCTCCACCTCCCAGTCACTACCAGTCTGTGTTGCTGGAAAGGTGGAGGACCACTGCCCTAGGCAATTTACATTGACATAAAATTTCCGAAATTTTGAGTAGTTCAGAGAACCAGCAAATATCACCTCTGACTGGCCCCACCCCCATCTGTTCTCTGCCTCTCATTGGCTGGGTCTTCTTTTGTTGCCCTACACAGGAGAATGGAGCTGGAAAGCAGGTTAGAGGGGTGTGGAGGGATTGGGATTTTGCAGTAACCTTCCCCCAGGAGTGGGGTGGGAATGGAGATTTACAGTATCCTTCTCCTGCCATGCCCACCAAGCCATGCCCACAAAACTAGTAGTAAAAGAATTTGAATCCCACCACTGATGATAATCAACACCTTGAATTGGACCTGGAAGTAAACCGGCAACCAATGCAGCTCTACATAATAGTGGATCTTACATGTACCACTTTAACGACCTCCAGAATTGTCTATGACACTGCATTCTTTACAGCTGTAACTTCTGAATATACTCTTCAAGGGTCACCCCATGTAGAGCATGTTGCAGTAATATGTTATTTTATTTTTTAATGTTTTATTTTTCTCCTGAGAAGACCAAGTCAGTAACTATAATATGCATATCCGTCTGTGCCTTCTGACATCTTTCCAAAAACAAGTCTGGTTTGCAATGCTGGAAGTTGGGAATCTCCTTGGCACAGAAACAAGATGGATAACTTTACAGAAGAGATGGCAAAGGAAGTACATTCCTTCAGTACAGTCTCTCTAGAATAGTCTCTCCTTCAGAAACTCTTGCGCCAGGGAAATTTCCAGAATAATTTTGCCTTTTTCTGTCTTCATAGTTTGAATCTGAAGGCCATGGTTTCCTCTTCCCTGACTTGGATCTTTGTTCCCAACAGGGCCTTGCAATTCCTTCCAGCTTAAAACAAGATATATTGCAAGGTCCTATCGAATTCTGCTCTTTTTTTATTGAGTAGGAGTTGCTGTACCTAAATGTAAACATTCTCATATAGATGCTTGTTTCCTGAGTACCGCTGGTTTTTCCACATAAATATTTGCCCTGGATAATGTGGTGTCCCAAAGGGCTTTGCACTTTTATGCAAAGTTCCCTTTAACCAAATATTAATTGTGTCTCACATCTTGAAATGTTAGTTGGGAATAACAGAAATAAGCAATTACTTTGAGTATTGAGGCAATAGTTTAAAGATGTTCTCCTGTCTTTAAGGAAAAATTATTAGATGGAAAATGGACCATATAGATCCAGTTATCACTAAATCTGTTCAGAATGGGCTGGTGACCAAATGCACAAAAATGTATGTTTGTAGCATTCTGCACATTGTTGGGAGTAGGTTTTTGGCAAATAGGTGTGACAAAGGACAACACCAGTGTAGCATTTCCAGTGAAACCATTGTATTATTAACGGTGTTACAATGGAAAAGGCAAAGGACATTTCTAGAATACAGAATAACAACCTAGGTCCTATTAAAATATCAATATAAACCTATATTCTGACCCCCAGAAAACAGACTTTATGTCAGCATACATTCCAGTTAGCATTTCTTGTCTTGCAATAAATCTGTGTGAAACAAACACAATGATAATACTAGTATTATTGTCAGACAAGAAATACTTTTGAGTGTTTCTAACTTCTGTAAAATATGTAAGAGGCTTATTAATGAGAATTGTGTTTAATTTTGACAGATTGAGAAGAATTATTGAACAATGACCATGGCAAGATGATGGAAGCAATTACCTTATCTTCTCATGCTATTACAATGAAAACAAATGACACAGAGCTAAATAATTGGCTACAGATAAGGAGCAAAGGGTTTTTCATGGAAATAGTGGCAGCCTTATCCATTCCAATCTGTTTCTGGGGATTGATTGGGAATGCAACTGTCTTTTGGCTGCTCTGCAGCAAGGTGAAGAAGACAACATTCGTAGTTTATGTTCTCAATTTGATAATAGCTGATTTTATTGTGGCTACTTACTTCCTTATAGTGTTTAGTGCATTTCTAACATCACTTTATGTCAGTTATTATTTTTCACGGGCAATGGAGAATATTTATTCATTGTCAAGCAATGCCAGCATTTTTTTATTAACAGTTACATGCTTTGAAAGGTATTTCATGGTCTCTTTCCCTCTCTATTATCTACAGCACCGTCCAAAGGAATTCACAGTGAATATATGCTGCATAATATGGTTCTGGTCTTCTCTAGTGGCCCTGACATTATATGTTTCCTGCTACCCAAAATTGCTTTCATCCCACTCTGAAAGCAATTCTTTCTGTCACGGTGCATCAATGTTTGAATCTATTGTTCAGCTTATGTTTTTGTTCCCCATCATGTCCTTTTCTGCTTTGTCCCTTTTTATTAGAATGCAGAAAAGACCAAAAGAAAGGACCAAATCAAGACTTGATATCACCCTCATTATCATGGTTATCCTTTCTCTTGTTTGTATTTTTACATTTCAAATTCGTTATTTTATAAGCAAGTGGGTTAAGGCACTTCGTAACCCAACTTTATTTCAACTGTCTCTGCTGTTTGATGCTATCAAAACCAGTGTCAGCCCTTTGGTCTATTTCTTTGTTGGAAATTGGCAAAAACAGGAGGCCACAGAACCTATGCATAAGTTGCTTGAGAGAGCTTTGAATGAAAAAGAAAGCACAGACACCAGTTAGCTACAGCTGGTCACAAAAGAATTTAGGCATTAAAAATGAAAAAATATAAAGACATATCTGATGAAACTTTTTCTTTCGCTAAAAATGCCTGTTACAGATATATTTATCACTTACTACTTCTAACTTATCTTACTACCTAAGGCCTTTAGTGGAATCAAACTCATGTTTTTAAAAAATGGGACTTTAAGATTTTATATTTGTAAGGGCCACTCTGCCAGGGGGCAAAAGCCTACAAAAAGCAAAATCAAAAAGTATGATCACAGAAAAATGAAAACTACATATGTACAAACCCTACAAAATGGACTATTCATATTGTTTTACTAAAAATAAAACCAGCACTATGTACCTGAACCATTTCATCATGTGTGGCCTTTGTAGCTGAATTAATTTCTCCTATGAATAGGAAATAACTATACAAATAGATCTGTATTTTCTATATTTATAGTACAAGAGAAAGAATGACAAAGGGAATACATAAAAGATGCTACCTCTATTGGGTCTTTCTGAAAACACAGAAACACTAAGAATGCTGCTGTGCATGGTAATGCCAGGGAATAAGATTCGATAGGACAGAACAGGACAGAATAGAAAAGAATCCTTATTCAATAAATTTAATTTCTTCATTAATTAAGTTAAGAATTATTTATTGAGTACACTAAAGCACACTTGAATCTGAAACACTCTTAAATACTTTGTTCTGCCTATTACACTATTAATAAAGCATTAATTAATACACAATCTGATAAAAAGTTATTACTCCTCAAGAGTAAATTCTATATACTACTGTACTGGATTATGTCTTATGAATACAGAATTCCTTAGGCAATTTCACAACACGGGGATCACCTCATCAAAAACCCTTGCATTTTATCTTAGATGGATGGACTTGCAGTTATCTTATATAACATTTAAGGCTCAGTTAAATGTTAGAATGAATAGTGGAGAAAAAATTATGGCACAACTGTGCATGGATTAGGGAAACTGAAGTTTTAAAAAATAAAACAATGATCTTTATACAGGATTGTTATAAACTAACTAGAGGTTAGTCAAAATGATCCCATGGAACAGGGGTCCCCAACTCCCGGTCCATGGACAGCACAGGTCTGTGGCATGCTGGCAACTGGGCCATGCAAACAAATGAAGCCCCATCTGTGGTATGCAGGCAGCACGCAAAACCATGCCCCTTCTGGTCTGCAGAAAAATCCTTCTCCATGGAACCAGTCCTGCTGCCCAAAACGTTTGGGGGCCGCTGCCGTAGAATATCCTTTCTATGTAATATATGACCTAAATTTTTGATTCTAAAATGTTGTAAATTGAGCTATTGTCCCCCTTCCCAAGCAAAAAAGACAGGAAATGACCAGATCTGCTAAATCTGCTTTTATTGTAAACAGAATTTTATATTAGCAGAATCTTGCCAGGTACAAAATTATCCCCGCCACTTTTAACCACCTGATCAACTAGGGAGGGTCTTTCCTGCTTCTTCCTCTGAGCATTAAGCCATTGGGGACTCACCTTCTCTTGTTTGATAATTTCCTATGCAGCAACTCTTTACCTCATCTTTAAGGATATCCACATTATACCATTACAACTATCAATGTCAGATGCAAACACCCAGGTCTGTGCATGAAGAATTTAATTAGCTGACTTATTACTTAGGCCTTTATGTGGGAATCTCCTCCAACTGATTGTTTACATCTGGGTAAGACTAAATAAGGTTCAATGGCATTCAAGGCAGAGTTAGCCTTCACCCTTTAGTGTCCGTGCAAGGACTCTAGACCAGAGATCGCCAAGCCCCAGGCCATGGCCCTTTATCAGGTCTTGAGAAATTAGCAACCGGGCCATGAAAATGGCAGGCGAGTGAGCGCATCCCCACATGTGAAAGTAGCGGGTGAGCATTTGCATATGCTCCCTTTACACTAGCAGGGCTGTGTATGTCCCCCATTTGCAGAAATGAGGTTGCATGCACACATGTGCTCTTGCCCACTGCTCACACAGAGCCATCACATGCCATGGTGGCATAGTGGTTAGAATGCAGTACTGCAGGCTTCTACTGCTGCCTGCCAGCTGCCTGGAATTTGGCAGTTCGAATCTCAGCAGGCTCAGCCTTCCATCCTTCCGAGGTGCATAAAATGAGGACCCAGATTGTTGGAGGCAATATGCTGACTCTGTAAACTGCTTAGAGAGGGCTGTAAAAGCACTGTGAAGCAATATATAAGTGTAAGTGCTATTGCTATCACACATACACCCCTGATGGTTCACAAACCAGAAATGTTGGGGAACTCTGCTCTAGACCAGGGCTATCAAACACATGGCTCATGGGCTGGCTGCATCTAGACACCTCTGCTCTAGACTATAATTCTCTGCTTGATTCTTATCCAGGGTCTGCCAATCTCTCTCCAGCCATCAATGCTTTTCAACCGGATAAGGGGCAAATAAGAACTGTGGTTGTAATTCCAGTTGTCCAGGAAGTATACTGGGGCAGAACAGACCTTAGCTTTTTGGTTTTTAATTCAGTTTGAGATGGCTATTAAAGTTGAGGCAGAGAATTTGTATTCTGCTCTGTAATCTGAGGGGGGATGTGGGGAATAAGGCTATTATTATTTTAACTGCAATCATCTTCTTCTTGCTTGTGGTCTGTCTGTCTGATCTGTCATCTTGAGTCTTATGCAGTGAAGACTGCGTCCCTCAGCCAGGAACCTGGCAGCAGGGGTTGAGGCTACGGAGGGCAGTCCATCCTCCTGCCAGGCGATGGAGGTGCAGTCCTCCTACCAGGTGATCTGCTGTCTGTATTTCCCCACAGTCGCATCTGTTCTGTCTCTGACAGTTTCCACTGGTGCAGGCATGCCTGGAAGCGCCACGACTCTCCAGGTGCGGAGCTCAGATTAAAGGCGACACCAGTCCTTTCGTGGGAGGTCGCAGCCAGAGGGATGAGATGTAAGTGGCAGCATGTTGGTAAGTCTGCCTGCAGGCTGTTGCTCTTTCCATTTGTTTTTGAGCCAGGTCTTCCGACTGAGGTTCCTGTTCTCTGAGGAGAGGGCTTGTGCAGTCCTGATAAAAGGCTTCCTGCTTTTGAGGCGCTGTCTAGGGAGGGCAGCGTGCATCTTGGTGTGGAGGGGATGGTGTTCTACCGTGTCAGCCTTCAGTGCTGCCTGTCTTGTAGCGGCTTCTCTTCTGAGGTGATGGGGTGGAATGCCTGCTAGTACATGAAGCTGGTGGGTGGGGGTTGGTTTCAAGCAGCCTGTGATGGTGCGGAGAGCAGAGTTGAGTTGGGTGTCCACTCTCTTAGTGTGGCAGCTACGCCCCCAAGCAGAGACACAGTATTCCGCTGGAGCGTAGACAAGGGCGAGGGCGGTGGAGCGGAGGGTGGTAAAATCGGCTCCCCAGTCATGGCCGCATAGTCTGCGTAGAAGGCACACTCTGGCAGATGCTTTCCCAGCTACATTCAATGCATGGTGACGGAAGGTGAGTGAGCGGTCGAGTTTCACTCCGAGGTAAGTTGGAGTAGCACAGAATGGAAGATCGGTTCCTTGAAGTTTGACATGGAGTTGGCGGTCTGCTTCCTTGTTATTCAGATGGCACAGCAACTGACCTCCACGTGGTCCATCCTGGAAACGTTCGACGTCCGACGTCCGACGGCTAACGAGTTGCATACCTTTCGGTCTCCTGACTTGATCTGATCTTCTTGAGACACCCGAGTCTCTGTACATGCTACTACTAGCCTGCTCATCGAGGAACTCTTGTGTGTCCTTTCCCATTCTGTTATTCAAGTCAGTGAAATCTTCCCCCCACCCTTTAATTTCAATATTATATCCATCTGGGATGCAATAAAGATGGAAATGGCCACAGAGTTCTAGTTATCTNACTCTTGTGAACTCCTTTGTAAATATTGTATATATTGCTCCAATTTGTGTATATTATTGCATGACCTCACATGACAACTGCAATCATAGTTGTCAATTTGAAATGTCATCATTCTTACCAACAAGAAAGATGCTAAGATGATCAGCCATGACTGATACCTGGATAGTCAGCTATCCCTATGCTCTGGGACTCTTTTGATAGAGATCTGATCTATCTTCACCTCCGGAATTTCAAGTAACCAATTAAGACTTGGTTTTTTCCAATCTAGCCCATGAGGAAGGCATGGTATGAAATGTTGGGATGCATCAACAAAAACATGACTTTATATGTTTTCCTGTGTCCTTTACAGTGTGGTTGAATTAATGGTTAACCCTCTAAGTGGCTAGCAAGATAGATAGATAGATAGATAGATAGATAGATAGATAGATAGATAGATAGATAGATAGATAGATGGATGGATGGATGGATGGATGGATGGATGGATGGATGGATGGATGGATGGATGGATGGATGGATGGATGGATGGATGAAGGATGGATGGATGGATGGATGGATAGATAATGTGTGTGTGTGTGTGTGTGTGTGTTTGATTGCTAGTCACTTAGAGAGTTAACCACTTCCAGAATTCATGGCATAGAAATACAAAAAATAAGGAAAAGAAAAATAGAGTTTACATCTACTGTATATGGAATGCAAAGTGTTGCGAATCTCTGCAAATCTGCAAATATTTAAAGCTCTGGTCATCAACCATAATAAAGAATTTGATTTGACACTTAAAAGCTGTGGGAAAAAATAGAACCCTCCGAAACAAGGTAAAGTTCTTCTTATAGAAGAAAGACTCAATTTGGTCTAGTGATTAAGGCAACAGGCTAGAAAGTGGGAGAGCATTAATTTCAATCCTGCCTTGGCCACGAAAGTTAGCTGGGTGTCCTTGGGCCAGTCACTCTCTCTGTTCAAGCCACCCCAGGATTGTTGTTATGGGGAAAATAGGAAGAAAGTGTGTTGGATATATTCAGGAGGAAAGTGGATATGTTCATTGCTTTATTTGTAAACAACCAAACAAAAATTAGTGCTTTGTGTCATTCTCTAGAACACAGCCAAAAATTGAAGTTTTGTCTTTGACCGCTATTCTGATCAGGCTGACCTAAAGATATTTCAGTTGATAAAATCAAAATGTATTCTAAAGACTTTTTAAAAAGGACATATATTTCCTCTTTTCTCCACAACAATTCATCTACAAGACTCTGAAACTAAAGCTAGATTAAAATAGGTCTCAAGTGATTCTATTGTGAATCTTACCATGCTATTAATAACAACTGCTCCGAGGTCACGAGATTCTAGTATTCTATTTGTGATGCAAGGAACACATCATAATTGTGGGGCCAGCTCTATCTTGGCAGAATTATATTACAGTAATGTGAAAAACAGAAGTTTGATCAATGAAGACTAAAAGGAGAACTGGAATCTGGTGTTAGTATTGATTCTTTTGTTTAACAGATACTTATGTTAATCTTTTAAAAACCATTTCTTGCCACATCGTTAAGTACCTGATTAAGATGTTTCTAGGAATTGGCTAAAAATACACTGTGGTATATGATTTGTATCACCTGAGAATATCCAGTAAGTGGATAGATTCTTCATTGAGGTACCAAAAATGAGTACATTACACCTGAGTTACAGAAAACAAAAATAAAGCCCAGGGACTTTAATGGCACTTTTCTGGAAAGAGGTGTAATAACCGTGTCAAAGGTTTAGACCCAAGCACTATGGATTAGCCGCAACTTTCTCTTTTAAGTGTTAACTGAGACTGATGTTCAAATGAGAAAAAATGAACCAGAGGTTTGGCCGGTTTCTTATGGCTTTGGAAAATAGTGGTGTTTAAAGATCAGTCAAGTGCCATTCATAATGGCAACAGGATTGTTCCTCATGCTTGCCAACTCAGTGGAAGAAAGCATGCCACCCTCTAATTTCAAGCCTTCCAATCACCAACCCATTCATCTGTGACCTATAAATTGTGATCAATTCTATTTCCCTTTGCTACCTTTCATCTGATACTATGCCAGTCTTACAAGTCAATCTACTTCTCCAATCGTTACTTAATCTATGTTACTTAATTCTGGGAAATGTTCTTACCTATTGATACAATTAACACTTAAAACATTTTTTTATCCAGAAGTAATTGATGGTATATTGGCTGTAATATAGTTACATAATATAGTAAATGTATTGCTTATCCATTCCAGGAAGCAAGTTTTAGGAGGTAGAAAAAGTGTTTTTACTTTTTATATAAAGATATTTAACTCTCTCTTTTCCTTGGCTGGCAATCACAGAAACTGGCAGAGAGCCGCTTGTAACTAATTAAATGCCATTTAACAATATGCATTTGCTCTTCCTGCCCAAGTGCATTGAAAAAAAATAATAAGCACTGAAAATTAAGATAATGCATCCTTAGTTAGAAGAGAGTTTATTACGAACCAGGCTGCAATCCCCAGGCAATAATTTGGAATATATCTTGCTGCGATGAAATGAGACCTGTCCATTGTACATTAGACTTCTTGCCCATCATCCAAAATAAAGCAAAGGAAAAGAGGCATTTCTTTTCCCATACCATTGATCGAAAAGTTGATTTCAAAAATAATGTGATGAAAACACATTTGGAAGACAATATTTGTAGATCAGGGTTGAAATGAGGGGTCCTTGGTGCTCTCTGAGCTTGGTTGTTTTCTTGCAGATGTTTTATTACCAAACCGGGTAGCATTGTCTGTGCCATGTTTGTTGAGGTAATTCCCCATTAGGAGAATGAGTGCATACAGGGAGATGTATTTGAAAGAAGTGTTTGAACAATACACACACACAACACACAGATACACTGTACAGTAAATGTAGGTTTTTACTTCTAAACGGTTTAAGCAAAGTTCAAAATAAGCAGTCCAAAGTCATTCACAGGTAAGATCAGTCAGTTTTCAATCCAGGGATAATCCAGTAACAAAGTCCAGTGTCAAAAACAGTTCAGTAACAGACTTACATCAAATCCAGGAATATCAGTCAATTAGGAAGAACGGCAAAACTCTCCAACAGAAGGAAAACAGAGATTCACTGAGACACAACTCTCTTCTGAGAGACACAACTCTCTTCTAAGACCAAAACAACCCAGGTTTCTGGCTCCATCTTATGGCTGTTTGAGAAACCACACCCAACTACTGTTTGGCATTTTCTTAAAGATACAGTTTTAAAATGTTTACCCTGGTTTATATATTTTCAACCCAAATAGCTGTTAGGTGACTTACATTCCTAACAATGTTGGCAAGAAAACAACCAAGCTCAGAGAGCAGCAAGGACCCCACAGATGGTTCTTGCTTAACGATCACTTGTTCAAGTAAGCATTCAAAATTAGGATGGCACTGAACAAACGATAGTTATGACATTCTCAGAATTCTGGCCATCACAGCATCCCACAGATATGTGATAGCTATTTGCAATCTTCCCAGCTGGCTTCCCACAAGTAAAGTCAACTGGGAAGCCAACAAGAGATTGGAAGTCGCAGTCACAAAGTCCTTACTTCATGATGTCAACTGAGATTGCTGGAATTGCTGACACTTAAGTTGAATGAGCATGTGTTGTTGTGCTTTAGATGTGTGTCACTTAGTGCTGGCAATTCCAGTCCACATTACCATTGTTTAACTGAGAATTACCTGTGCAACTTATGAGACAGTACAATTATCTCTCAATACTGTCTTTAAAAATATAGTCAGTTAAGGTCATATTCTCTGTGTGTACTGTATCAGGATACAGCATTTCATTCATGCGTTATAGGTAACATCATACTGATCTGCAAGGTAGTTTCTACTTTGGACAAACCTGGGAGTAAAATTGGGCTTTGATGGCATCTATGCTACATTGACTAAGTGTGCCACACTGGCTGGAATTATGCTGTTAGCATGTGGCATATTAATCTTACAACCAGGGCTGATAATCTAACCTGTCTTTCTTTTGCTGAAAACTGAAGTGAAGTCAGAATTAACTCAAGTTATTACAAAATGTAGAGGTCAATATTTAGGGATTCTCCTGAGGAGTTAAGCAGATAGTCTAGGTTGGTTCTTCAAAGCATTTTTATCTTACAGATGGTTTTGTTCAAAGTTTCCTGCCTATCTTAATAATTGTGTTTGATTTGACAGGCTGAAAAAAAAAGTATGCAACATTTTATTAGCAATAAGGAGGCAGAGGAAAGTTCTTCGTTTTCCCACTTTCATGATACCAAGGTATACAATGTCGAAGAAAAAGTACTGATCATCTCTCTTCCGATTTGCATTTTGGGATTCATAGGAAATTCAGTTATTTTATGGATCCTCTGCTGCAGGCTCAAGATTAAATTAAACCTATATTTTGTGTGTGTGGGAGCTGCTAATAACATTATAAACTTCAGCATCATTGCTGAGTATGTTATGTTTTTTAAACCATGGACCTTCAGTTTAATGTATCACCGGGTATTGCATGTTTTGCATTTAAGCAGTCATCAAGTCAGCTTTTATATCTTTACAGCTATTGCTGCTGAGAGATGGTGCATTCACTTTTTCCCTGTTTGGTATAGACAGTTTCGGCCCGTGAATTTCTCAGCCATTGTGTCCTTTTCTTTGTGGGGGTTCACTGCTCTGTTATCAATTGTGACCCACTATCTTTGCTCTCCAACAATGGAAGTAAGTGCCAAGGACATTGAGAGGTGTACAACTTCAACCATAGCACTAATCATCACTCAATTAATTTTTATTCCAAGTACAATATTTTTTTCTTTAGGCATATGGATTAGAATTCATATGAGACAAGAGGAAGCTCCTCCACTAAGACTAGATGTCACCATTGTAGCCACAGTTCTTCTCTTTCTGATGTTGAATGTACCATTTAACTTAGCTACGATCCTGATGTACTGGGTCAATAGCATTGATGGATATATTCTGACTAGCCTTCACACGCTATTGGAGTCTTTTAGCAGTTCTATCAGTCCTTTTATATATCTCATTGTTGGGTATTGGAAGAAGCCGAAAATGAAGACAGCCTTTGTGTTTCTTGAAATAGCTTTGTCAGACAAAACAGCCACGCTTGTAAAAACACAAGCAGAGACTTTAAAATCAACAACTAGAAGAAGCATAGAAGAAAACTGATCTGCATTCTCTGCTACAAAATAAATTTCTTTACAAATGTTGTATGCACTGTTACTGACTTCTAGTACATGCCTGGGTACTCTGTGCTATGCCTCCTCATAACATATCAAGCCCTTGTTCCTAGCACTGGGCAGAGATTAGAAGAGCTGGTAGAAATTCAGAGCACTCCAACCAAAACCTCATGCAGGGGACAAACCTGCATGTAGACATGTGTCTTATCTTGCAAAAAAGAATGTCATTTATCAGAAGGGTGGACCAGCTTGGGATTGTTTTAAAAAGAACTGCAAGAAGCAAAAGCAGAGACCTCAAATTGCCCCTCAACGAGAGCAGGACAATAAATGGAGTAGGTAAACAAATCACACTGGCATGGTATTTCCTATATGAAAATTACATTGTGCATGCATGTAAGACATATATGTATATAAAATACTATGTGCAAATTTCATGCAAATTTGTATAATTCTTTGTGAATTATAGGGGACAATGCTTATGCAGTCATCAATTGAGCCACCACAGAATGACCCCTTAGAACAGGGGTGTCGAACTGGCGGCCCACGGACTGGATGCGTCATGTACAAGCCACATCCACGGCAGCTCCACAAAGGCAAAAAACATTGCTATATGCCACGATACGTCATGTGATGCGATTGAGTTTGACACTCGGACCTTAGAGTGATCATTCAACGAAAATTCTAAAGAAGAGGAAGAAGTTTAATAATCAGGCCATTAAGAAAGGCAAGCAGCCCCCCTCCAGGGCCAAAATTCAGGGGGTTCCTTGATTTACAACAGTTCACTTAGTGACTATTCAGTTATGTCCAGTGGTGGGATTCAAAATTTTTTACTATCAGTTCTCTGGGCTTGGTGGGTGTGGTTTGGCTTGGTGGGCGTGATGGGAATGATACTGTAAAATCTCCATTCCCCCCCCCCACTCCTGGGGGAATGTTACTACAAAATCCCCATTCTCTCCCCAACTCACTAACCTGCTTTCCAGCTCCGTTCTCCTGTGCAGGACAACAAAAGAAGACCCAGCCGATCAGCTGGGACTTGGGAGGCAGAGAATAGATGGGGGCAGGGCCAACCAGAGATGGTATTTGCTGGTTTTCCAAACTACTCAAAATTTCCGCTACCGGTTATCCAGAACTGGTCAGAACCTGCTGAATACTACATCTGGTTATGTCTGAAAGAATGACTCATAACCATTGCAGCATCCCCATAGTTGTGTGATCAAACTGTGGATGCTGGCCAATTGGTTCCTGTTTGCAAAGGTTGCAGTGTCCAAGGGTCATGTGACCACCTTTTGTGATCTTTTGACAAGCAAGGTCAATGGGAAAGCCAGTAATAGCCTTGTTACTAATTTAATATCTACAGTGATTCATTTCACAACAGTGGCAAGAAAGGTGGTAAAATGGGACAAAATTAACTACTGTCTCACTTAGCAGCAACAATTTGGGTCTCAATTGTCACAAGTTGAGGACTACCTTTATTAGAAGCTCATAAAAGTGAGGACTTAGAGATGCTCTTTTTGTAAAACAAGAAATCTAGATTAGGGGACGCAGTGGTTCAGTGGCTAAGACACTGAGCTTGTCAATCAGAAAGGTTGGCAGTTCAAATCCCTTGCGCTGCATAATGGGGTGAGTTCCCGTTACTTGTCCCAGCTTCTGCCAACCTAGCAGTTCAAAAGCATGTAAAAATGCAAGTAGAAAAATAGGAACCACTTTGCTGGGAAGGTAACAGCGTTGCATTCGCCTTTGGCGTTTAGTCATGCCGGCCACATGACCACGGAGATGTCTTCAGGCAGTGCTGGCTGAATGTAATGTCTTTGTAATGGAGATGAATACCACCTCCTAGAGTCAGAAATGACTAGCATGTATATGCGAGGGGAACCTTCAGCTAAGTATTCTGCGGTAAAAGTACAATTGAAAGCAGCATCCTCGGTGTCTGGGATTCCCAATAATTTGGGGCTAGTGGCAATAGCCATCATCTGGAATCTTTTTGTGGTAGGTTCACTTGGGAAAAGGGGACTTGCCCATTCAAAAATGACTATCATGGTAAACAGGTTTCCTTGAAAAAATACAGATACAAAACATAACACATTTATTCAAAAACTGATGATTGGATTCCGGAGCAGCATGACAGATTGAACTCCACTGTACTTTTTCCAAAACCAGCAACCAACCATGGCCAAATTAGGAGCCAATGAAGGGAATGGCTGCTTAGCATCCCTCTACAGGTCAAGGAGAAGATAAGGATCACCTCCACTTGACCTCTTACAGCTACTCCTTGAGAAGAAATCACAAAAAAGCATTTTCCAATGGGTTTGAGAGATAAGGCAAGCTGACATTTTTATTTTCAAATGCTAAATATTATATGGAGCCTAAAAAAGCATTCTTGGAAATAAAAATACTCAGGGCAATGTTCAGAGGTGGTGTTCAGCAGGTTCTGACCAGTTCTGGAGAACAGGGAGTGGAATATTTGAGTAGTTTGGAGAACCAGCAAATACTGCCTCTGACTGGTCCCGCTCCCATCTATTCTCTGCCTTCCGAGTCCCAACTGATCGTCTGGGTCTTCTTTTGTTGCCCTGCACAGGAGAACGGAGCTGGAAAGCAGGTTAGTGGAGTGGGGAGGGAATGGGATTTTGCAGTAACCTTCCCCTGCCATGCCACACCTACCAAATTACGCCCACAGAACTGGTAGTAAAAATTTTTGACTCCCACCACTGGTGATGTTGCCTTTTTCAGTATTATTGAATAACAAATGGAAAAATTAAAAAATAACAAGCAAATGGGAAAACTGCTAGCTATCTAGTGAACGTGCCGAATTGCACAACACTGGGGATCTCAGCAATACAAAGCACTTTTAGAGTCTGGCTGACAGACACAATACAGTAGGTCATACATGATGCATAAATAATGTGTTTAGCCTATAAGAATCTAATCAGTTATGCTTTGTCAACAAATCACAGTAAACCATGAAGAGCTACTGAAAAAAACTTTTGAGAGGCTGAAGAGAATGAGGAAGTTTTACTCATATTTGCTTACAGTATGTTTATTTTTCTCAGATTTGTGGTGGGATACTTGTCCTAATCAGAAGGGAACAAATAAAGGAGCTTACTTGCAATCTATGATGATACTATTAGCAATTCAAACAGAATAAATAAATAGATTCAAACAGAATAAAAATCATTAGGTAGCCATATGGATATTGACGTTGCAATTAACTATTGTGCTTTGGAATGTGAAGAAAACCTGCCATGGATCAAAATGGGAAAAATCGATTCATCTGTGGGGCAGATAAATCATAGTGAATATAAATCATACAAATAGTTATCATTTCTCATTGATTGGTGCAAATGTAGAAACGTAATATAGAAAGCTTCATGTATTAGGAGAAATTGCATATAAAAATGTAGATTAAAATAAATTCTAATTAGAAAAAAATGAGGTAATATATACTATCCAAGAATACCAACAAGACAGATTAAAATGATGCTACTCCACATATTCCATACTGTAATTTAAAAGTTCTTTTGAAAATACTTATTAATATATTTATGATTTCTTTCCAAGTTATCTTTGGCTCCTGAGCTGTGTATTGATAAGCCAGAGAAGATGCTCCTTAAAAATAATAAAAACTAAGTCATGGTGGCCCTGCCTATTTTATATTATACATCATCTATTCCTGTTTCAAAATTAAG
The DNA here is from genome assembly GCA_004320025.1 of Laticauda laticaudata. Classification (NCBI taxonomy): domain Eukaryota; kingdom Metazoa; phylum Chordata; class Lepidosauria; order Squamata; family Elapidae; genus Laticauda; species Laticauda laticaudata. Next base: position 57,203 of record BHFT01048932.1, read on the forward strand.
ACAAACACTGTGCTCAAACCAAGACAAAATTCACAATGAAACAGATTTAGGATGATACTCTTTTGACCATAATTAAACTGTGGTTAACAGTTACTGTGAGGTCATAGGATTCTCATTCTGTTGTTTGGTCCATGTCATAGACACCTGGTCATAGAATTAAATGTTTATGATGAACCAGAAACCTGATCAGACGGTTGAAAAAAATATGGGATAACTAACCATGGTAGCATGTACTTTTCTATCTAATTTGATAAAAGTTTTATTAGCCGCAAGTGTCTATTTAAGAGGTATTCTCGGAATTTGCGAACATAATCGTGTATAGTCTGTAATTTGATTGTAAGAATATTTAACCAGTGATCAGACTGTTAAAAAGAGATCACTGCACCAGTGGTGGGATTCAAAAAAAATTACTACCGGTTCTGTGGTCATGGCGTAACTTGGTGGGTGTGGCAGGGGAAGGATACTGTAAAATCCCCATTCCTAACCTGCTTTCCAGATCTGTTCTCCTGTTCAGGGCAACAAAAGAAGGCCCAGCCGATCAGTTGGGACTCAGGAAGCAGAGAATAGAAGGGGGTGGGGCCAGTCAGAGGTGGTATTTGATGGTTCTCCAAACTACTCAAAATTTCCGCTACCGGTTCTCCAGAACTGGTCAGAACCTGCTGAATACCACCTCTGCATTGCACCAAAAATTGAATCGTCCTTATAACAGCTGGAAGGAAGTTTGGAACTCAGGCAAATGAAAATCATCTTTTCTCTTTGGTGTTCTCTCCAGAAATAAGGTTAATGTGTTGGCCACTCGTGTCTTTCCTAACCCGTTTGCTATTCCTCAAGACTCAAGAGCAATTCTGTATTGACTTCAGAGAGGCAGAGTTAAAGAGTTTGATCTTTAAGTAGACACGGATAGGTTCCAATGCAAGTTATTTTGCATAATCGGTATCTTAGTAGGCGATTATTGACAGGATTATTGACAGTAGTGTAAGAATGGGGATACTGTAGTCTTCTAATGTTCCCAAATTACAAGTCCCAGCATCCTTTCCCTTTGCCAGTATTGTCAGTTAATAATACCTAAAGGATTACTGGTTACTTACCTTAGCAGTACTAAAAGAGGTATCTAGATGAACCATTTCAATTAGTATCGGGGCCACAATCCAGTATAGAAATTCCTATGAACAATTTGATCTCTAGAACCTGCAGCATTTCTGTTGTTTCCTGGTTGCCCTGGTTCATGGGGGAATCATTGAGCATGAAAAGGAATGTTTAACGTTTTAAGCATAAACCTAGATATATTTATAACCAGGGCTGGGATTCTACCAGTTCGCACCTATTCGCTAGAACGGGTTGTCAATATTATAAGCAGTTCTGAGAACCAGTTGTTAGAAGAAATTACTGGCCTAATCCTGTAAGGAAGGCAGGAAGGAAACATTCTGGGGTTGCTTACAGAAACTGTGTCTCTGTTATTACATTCTTGGCAGGACTTCCTGTCTCTGGAACTTCTCCGGAGGTTTATTTTCCCTCCTTTGCTGGTACTTTGCTTGTGTGGAGTGACCATTCAAAGTTACAATGGCACTGAAAAAAGTGACTTATGACCATTTTTCACACTTATGACTGTTGCAGCATCCCCACAGTCATGAGAGACCAGGTAAGTAGATGCGTGCCTCGATGTAAGTGATATTGAGTTGGCCATGCCCAGCCAATAACATGACCACCAAGCCATGTCCACCCAGTTACATGACCACCAAGCCACACCCACCACCTAAGCTACACCCACAGAACTGGTTGTTAAAAATTTGAATCCCACCCGTTTATAATGCAACACTGGTTCCCATAGTATTTTTGTATATGTACAGTATATTCAAGTGGCCACTTCTGAAAAGGAATCCTTTTGCACGTTGCAATTTTGTTCTGGAAAAGCTATTTATTTACGAAATGTAAGAAAGGGGTTTTATCACACATTTGTTGATTTTGATAAAATGTATTACAAAATAAGTAGATTTGGTCCTTTGCTCCCGATTATAGTAAAAGTGATTTCTCTATTGGAACAATCACCTTATCACCAAAAAAGCTATTTGGAAGATTATGTAGAAATTTGTCTGGATAAATAAATTATCTCTTTAAATTCCCATTCTTCCCTGTTCTTAGGTGAATGAACAAATCAAAATAATCACATAACATGACTCAGATAGTCCTTGTTTAGCAATTGCTTCAGAGCACAGGTGTCAAAATCACATCACGTGACTTTTGTGGGTTTTGCCATTCACAGAGCTGGGATGGGCATGGCCTACGCATGATGCATCTGGCCTGCAGGCCACCAGTTTTACATCCCTGCTTTAGAGAGTGACCTTTTGTATTTACAACAGCGATGAAAAAGTTTGCGGCCGATCCTCACATTTATGACCTTTGCAGATTGGCAAAGCAATGCTTAAGATCATAAGAACAGTTGCGTTTTCATTCAGCTCAGTGACTGAATTGCCAATCCCACTTGTGGGCAATTTACCAAGGACTACCTGTTGTTTTGTGTCACATGTGAAAAAATTCTGGTTTGAGGAGTTTCTTTTTGCAATATAAAATCCCATAAGGTATCTGCATGAACAGAGCGTAATACTGTAATAACAAGAAATTGTGTTTGCTTTTGACAGGTTGAGAATAATTTCAAAACCTGTGAATAATGTTGTGCCAGAACAGATCAGCAATATTCCATCTATGCTGACCCAGCGAATGAAAATGAGACTGAAGTAGCACAGAAAGCATTCCACACTGACATAAGCAATGATCCTTGTTGCTATTCCGATCAGCATTTTGGGAATATCTGGAAACATACTGGTTATTCTTCTTCTTTCCTTTAACATTAGGAAGACCAGGTTTACCGTATATGTTCTAAACAAAACTATTGCTGACCTTGGTATTCTAATCTATCTATATACTTATTGTATGCTATTTTTACAACCAAGTATTGTCAGTCTATCTGTATCATATGTAATGGAACTGATATATGCAATTGGATGCAATTCTAGCTTCTATATGTTAACAGCTCTCTGCTTTGAAAGGTATTTATCTGTTTTTTACTTTAACTGGTATCAATGTCATAGGCCAGAACATCTTTCTTTCTTTCTCGTCAGCACATTGTGGACATTTTCTGGCCTGGTATCGCTTTTGGAATACTTCGCTTGCTACCCAAGGTTCTACATATACTTGGATGAAAGTACGTTACAGTGCAGAATCACAAATCTATTCCAAATATTTCTCAGGTTCCTGATTTTTATTCCCATCATGGTCTTTTATACCTTGGCTATTTTTATCAGAATGCAGAAAAAAACCCAGCAAACTCCTCCAGCAACACTTGACATCTCTATTACTGCTACTGTTGTTCTTTTTCTTGTATTTGATGTATCGGTTAAAATTTTGAATACCATTGAATTTTGGTTTGATGCAGTACACGTACCAACATTTTCAGTGGCGGTTCTATTTGACGCCATAAGCAGCAGTGTCAGCCCGTATGTGTATTTTATTATTGGAGGTTGTCTGAAAAGGCCCTTTGATCCCGTTCTAGTTTATCTTGAGAGAGCTTTGCAAGATGAAGGAACAATAGTGGAGGAAACACAAATGCAGCAAGGATAGCTTTCCAAGCGACCATAGGAGCCAAAGAAATATCCATAGACATTATTGGCTTACAATTCCAAAATAATTTATTCAGTATTCCTTATATATCATCCAGGTCCATTAACTAAATCAGCCAAATGCTTTATTGGGTCACAACTCCGTTTATTCCTGCTGCACAAAAAAACAGAATAAAGAAGTTGGTGGCCAAGAAAGAAAGATTCCTCTGATGAAAGAATTTTAATTCTGCAAAGACTTTGTTGTGATTATGAACTATGAGATCGAGAGCTCCTAAAGCAGGAAGTAAGAGGGAAGGAGAAGCAGCTGTAGACTGCCTCTGCACATGGAAGATATTAGAAGGGAGCAGAGGAAGGAGAAAAGGAAGGAGAAGAGAAAGCTATGAGGTCAAAGGAAGCTGGAAGGAGTAGAAAGAAAAATGTACAGATGAGAATATAGTGGCATTTGTATATCCTGTCTGAAGACAGACAGAGAAGGTTTATGTTCACACAAACGGTATTCATCCCACAGGACAATTTTGATAGTTATGACGTGATGCATCTTGACTCTGAGTTACATACATTGAGAAAGCACAACTGTTTATCTTTAGAGCATAATGGACTGCTTTCAAGAACATTAGAACACAAGTGGGGAGAATCTCCAAACTTTTTGGATTTTGTATGCTAATGTCGTAAACTTTTTCTTTATTTGAAATTTTATACCTATCACGACATAGTACTGAAAGGTTCTGGCTGGTGTAAACTTATAGAAACAAAATAGTAAAATTTTGCCAAATAAAAGAAGGGTAAAACCAGTAAATAATAAGCAATGCAGTACTTTCTTTTTAAAACCAAGCTCAAAATCAGAAGCAAAAATAGATTTTTAAAAAAAAAGAAAGAAGAAGCATGAACAGTTCTTAAATTAACGGGTAGAATTAAAAACAATTCTTCATCTGACAGGGAAAAAAAATCTAAAGAAAACAAAATCTGGTATTGGGTGATCATTTCTGGAAAGATTGAAGGAGACAGAATAAAGCACTTCACAAGACAGTTTAATGCTGTAACCCATGGGTGTCAAACTCGCTGCATCACATGCCATTATGCAAAGTTTTGCAACATTTTTCCCATTCAAGGAGCTGGGATGAGTATGGCCTGTGCATGACGCATAGGGCCATGGGCCGCCTGTTTCACACCCCTACTATAATCCAAATGAAGTCAGGGCCTTTCATCTCTGGCATTTTATTAAATCAAGCAGGGGAGATCCTATCATAAAGGAGAAACAGGAGTAGGAATGTCTGCAAGGGGTGTGGTAATTAATGAAGTCAAAATGGCAGTTGTGATCATATAACTCAAGCCCTACCCCTTTTTGACATGTGTTGTAATAACCATAAAGGGAAATTTGATTGCATGATTGTAGCTGCTATCTTTATTTTTTTACTGTTGCTTACAGACACTTCTCGCTGGGTGAAGGTAAAACAATTTGGTGAACTTCCTAAAAAAAAGGTATCCCTCAGATGCCATGTTCAATTATCATGAAACTGGATACTATGACATTATTTAATTGATGGGTTTATAGGGCTGATCTAGTAGGCCACTTGTGAACGCTTATGAAGAAACCAAACAGTTATGAAACCAAACAGTTTCACATAAGTTATTTTGTTTTGTAATCCCTTGGGTCCAAAATCTTATTCATCTCAGAGGCTAGAAGGAAAATTGGGAAGAAGGCACAGCTTCTGGGAATGTCAAAGAGAACTGATTAACTAAGTGTATTTTTAATCCAATTTGACATATTGCCCCAATATCCAATCTTAAATTAATAAGTGTTAAATTACACACAATTTATATTCTGAAGAATTGCCTCTTTTTTTCATGTTTCTTTTTGTACTGTTACACTTATATTCATAGCAGATTTTTTTAAAAAAAATTCAAAGTAAGGACTTAAGATTTTACTATATACTTAGAAGGTAAAAGCTATATATTTCTAAATTAAGGCTGGCTGGTCTAGTTTTTGGATAAGCAACTACACAAACTGGATTGGGCACATCCTTCTGCAGAACAATAAACTGGTGCCATGTTAACTTTGGGGTTTGGAAAACTCATTCAACCTATGTAATCAGCATCTCAAAATTCTCTATTTTGATCCTTTCACTCATGGGAAGTTAGACTGTGGCCTTTAGTTTGGGACACAATGATAGTGCTGTTCTGAAGATTATTCTTAGTGTGGAGAGATCACCGGCACAGTCTTGAAAACGGGCATTCAATACCAATCAAACATCCTTTTTCCAGTTTTCTATGAAGAAGTTTTTCCCCCTTCTTGCTGGAAGAGATAGAAGACCATTTCTGAAGAAAAATGAATGAAGATTGGAATGAATGATGAGTTTAGAGTGGGCTATCAATATCAAATTGCTTTGTTTTGTAAAATCAACAGCTGTCATAAATATCACAGTATTTAGGTTGGATGAGACTAGGAAATTTTCGTTTATCAAAAACAGATGTAAATCTTATTTAAAGCTATATGTAGCAGCCATGATGACTGATGGTTTAAACTGCTTATCCTGAGCATTGGAAACTGAGTTTAGGACTCTCAGGGTTTACATTGGAGCTTAAAATAATCACAGGAATTTTTACTTTTTCTCAACTTTAAATAGAAACAAAATACATTCAAGCTCTCTTCACATTCTATGAATTACCGAGAAAAAGGGTTGAAATAGGCTGTTAAAGTGAAGCTGTTTGTTCTTGGAGAAGAAATTAGGAAGGTAAAAAAAATAGGGCAATGATGATACCTGTTCTACATTTGATGTATTCTGGGTCTTCTAGGGCATTTTACAGCCTAGGATCCTGATACTTAATGCTATTTTTTTTCTTCTACCCCAACTTTCCTGTATACAGAGCTAATCTCCTGAGGTCCTTACCATGAAAGGTTAGCTGTATGGTGACTGGAGCATCTTCTATGTTACAAGTCTCTGCAAGAACTGCCTACTCTGTGATTGGCTTTTTGATATCAAATAGAGCTATTTTACTTCTTCCAGAATTTGACATCTATTTATGTAGTTTGTACATTAAATTATTTTGGGTTCTCTATATGAACTGTCCTGGAAGCTTCATGTTCCTCTTGAAAAGAAAGGGAGGAAAGTTGCTCAGTGCTGGACAGATTGTGTACAAGCAGCAAGCACAAAATATTTTATGAAATACTTACACTTTTAAGAAAGTCCGCAATATCCCTTCCATTATTCTTTTCCATTCTTCTATATATATTTTACATAATAAAGAAGTTTGCTTTTCTCTGCATCCTATTTGACCAAGTTCTCCTTTCTTATTCTTCTTTCCATATCAGGAACCACACAATTTTGGATCATTGCAATGTGTTTTTAATCTATTATTGTGTAGCTTACATCGTGGGAAAAAGAAACCAAGCATTTCTAGTGGATGAGCTGTTACATACGACAGCTTTAAGAGCCTCCAAGCAAGAAAGCCAGCAGAGACCAAGAAGCCACAATGCCACATATTCTGAAATGGCATAAACAAATAAACATAAATGCAATTGTTCCAAAGCCAAACAACATCAAGAGTTAACAAGCTTAGTTCTATCTGCTATAGATTAAGTTTCAACTGAATTCATCATTCAAAATGGGCAATTTAATTACAAGGGCTTTACACAACACAGTTTAGATACTCTGTGCCTTACTTATTGCATAAAACCACATAATTCCCAAAGCAGCTTATAGCATAAAAATCTTTCAAATATATTAAGTCATACCCAATAAGCAGTTTTAAATAAACCCAGTCATAATGAAATACAGTATCCTGTTAACACAATCCTATTAATCCTGAGAATCTTTCTCAGATACTCTACTTGTTCAGTCTTTGTCTTCACTACCTGAAGTAGCAAAACAAAATGAATACATATATAAAAAGATTTCATGACCTACATCTACCTTCCCCCAGGAGATTTTTCCAAGTATGTTGGAATAGAGCTCACTTCAGCCTTGGCCTGTGTAGCTATGGAGACTAGAGATGATGAGAACTGCATTTCTCAATCCAGAGCAAATATGTCTGTATATTCAATGACCGTTAGAAAGTGGCTGGAACTGTGCTCAAATGTACATTATCAATAATACTTAAAATACATTCTGCACTCTTTCAGCCCTGGTTCTGTTCATTCTTTCCGTGGTTTTAAGCACTGTATATCATTGAGGCTAAGGACTGACAGGTTTTACTCTGGTAAGATCAACAACTACATTCCACAAACAGTGCAATTTGGAGATGGAAATGTTTTTCAATTCAATTCAACATCTTTAAAAATTAAGCCCTAAATGATGCTATCCAGGATGAAAACTTAACAGTTACATATTGTTTGAGAATTATTTCATAAGTTCCAACAGGAAGAAAAGACTATTGGGCTAGTATAGGTCACACTAGTGTAGGTAGCTGTTCTGTCTCCAATGGTATGAACATCTGAGAATGTGAATCTAGACAATACTCAATAAGTTTTTAATCATTAATACTTTGAAAATTTATGCGTGGCCAATAGATGAGTGGAAAGAAACCATGGCAGACAAATGTAGCATACTTCTCTTGAAGAATGTACTTCTAACCAGATGCAGAATGCAACAACTCAAGCATTTAAGCAGGGTTAGATTTCCGCATTAACACCCAGACTGAATTCAGATATTTTTTTGTAACCTACCATTCCAAAAGATAGCATAAAGTCAAGCTTACTTACCGTAGGAAACTGGTCACTCGTGGAGAATGCTTCCAATGGTGATACACGGAAATCTGCAGGTTGGGATGGGCTTTATATACTTTCATAACTATCCTGATGCTGTAAGAATAATTTGAACAGGAAACTCAGCTTGCTGGATAAGACAATGAAGAAGAATGCTTTCATACAACCAAACAATAGCTTTGCTACCAGAAGAAGCAGGCACTAATCCAGTGGTCGGCAACCAGTGGGTTGGGGACCACTGGTGGTCCGGGAGAAAATTTTAGTGGTCCGCAGAGAAATGTCATCCCCAAAGCACCCCCCAAAGCAATTAATGCAGACTGCATAGGAACACAAGGCTGCACTGCCCACATGTCCCATGGGAACACAAGGCTTGTGTCATTTGCATTGCAAACAACACAAGGTAGTGAGGGCGGGGGGAAAGGGCAGGAGGGGGACTTGCCCCACTTGCCTCACGTGCTTCGCCTGGCCACCGTGCTGCTTCTTTCCGCTTCTTTCTTCTTCTGCTTTTGGCTGCATGCAACCAAAAAGCAAAAAGTCTTTCTTTCTCTCCCCCAAACTCCACCAGAAATGAGTCTTTGGGAACTGCAAGGCATCTTGCTCCAAGAGGCTGCACCGGCATGACAAGTCTCACAAAGACTCATTTCTGGCGGAGTTTGGGAGGAGAGAAAGAAAGTTCTGCTGCTTCTGCTGCTTTCTTTGCATGAAGCCAAAAGTCTCTCTCTCTCTCTCCCCAAGAACTGAGCTGGAGAAGGTATCCTGCGATTATAAATGATGATCGATTGGAAGGAAGACAGAGTGGGGGATTTTCCTGCAGACTTTTGGGGGGATTTTCTCAGCATTTCTGCTCCACGGGGTTTAAAATTATAAGTTTGGTGGTCCCTGAAGTCCAAAAGGTTGGCAACCCCTGCACTAAACAATGCTGGGAAACTGCTGCCTCAGCTATAGTCCCAAAGGTGCTTTTTCAAGAAGCAATTGTTTTTTCTGATTTTTTTTCTTTGAAAACGTTTTGCTTCTCATCCCAGAAGCTTTTTCAGCTCAGAGCATATACACTGTAATTTTGAAACTTCTAAACTCAAATTTTTGCACCCCCTAGAATATCGTCTCGCACCCCTAGAATGCGAGCACCCTGGTTGGGAATCCCTGCACTGGAACATCAGAGACAGATGATCGTCCAACTCTGAAAATCCCTAAAAAAGTGAATATAAAATGGCAGCCTGGTCCATAGGCTGATAGCCCAGTGGGAAAATTGCATATTCAGGCACAATTGGGATTTTAATCGCATACTCTTTTAAATGATTGGAGAGCAGGAGAAACTGGTTCTTTCTTAGCCGACGGACATCAAACCTGCAGAAAGACCTCAGTTCTTGATGAATCTGCTCTTCAGTTGCCCCACGCCACCCCTTCACAGTGGCCAGTAGGAGGGGTGGACGTGTGGTTAGGTCATCTGCACCAGAAAAATTCTGAGAAAATAATAAATTTTTAGACAATAAGAGCACCAGAAAAATGTTTCAGACTAATTAGTTGAACCATGATAGCATTCTATACAAAACAGATACACGCTGTATTGATGACAAAATCCAAGTCCAGTTGACTTTAGCTGATCTAAAAGAAAAGTTGGCCAATACTTGCACGGAAAACAAACAGGGAATCCCAAAGTTATAGGTTACAAAGGATGTGATAAAAACCATTCAGGAAGAAAGTAATAATGAAACATTTCAAATGTTGTTTGTACTTAACAGATCTTGGGAACAAGAGGAACCATCAAAGCAATAAAGAGAAGAAGCAGAGCTATCAGAGAAGAGATTCTGGAGTCCAAGGGATGGGTAGAATTGTGAGAAACAAATTCAAAGTTACTAGCTATCTTTTTTGCCCATTTTAACAGACTTAACTCTAGGCAGTGCAAAATAACAGTACAAATAAATAAATAAATCACTAGGAAAAACCTGGTACCTCAGCCATTCTCCTCCAATGAAACTAGATTTCACACTATGCATAAGTTGATCTGGAGAATTATTTTGGCAAGTTTTCAACGTTCTGTTACATTGTCTTGCTGGCATTAAATATCCAGAAATCCAAGTGAAACTTGTTTTCTAAGGTTGGCAGCTTCAGCAGCAACATCGCTGCAGAACAAATTGCATGGCTTGATGCAGAAAACCACCAAGAATTGAGTACAATTCAAAAACGTCATACCATCATAGATTGCAACAGTTGCAAAAGACCTTGGAGATAAGCTACTTCAACTCCTTGTCCACTGGGTTTTCTACTTCTACAGCATAATCTTTACTCTCTTTAATAATGTTACATGGTTGGGAATCCTGGATTTGATATTCAGGACAGGTAAAACACACTTGGCAGACTATAATCCTGCAAGCATGAAATGTAAATTTGAAACAAATAAAATTTATTAAGAATCAATGCTCTTGAAATGTTAGTTCACTGTGAGGTTACATGTAATGTGAATGTTTAAAAGGAATTTGCTTTTACAGATTAAAAAATGACCAATCACATGAGTCTGTAATTAAGGATGGCAATGTAGCATCAGTATATTTCCCCTTTGAATTCTAGGCCACCATTTGATCCTTTCCATTTGTAAAAAAGTTCCATAATGCAGTTGGTGAAAATATTTGAATACTGAGACCTCAAAGCAAGATAGGAGTTTTCTGTCATCACTACCCTCTTTTCTTTATATTGCATCACATCAAAGGGAATGATATACTGCTGCACTTCTGTCCAGCCACATTAAAACTCGAAAACAAAGAGGGAGTGGAGAAAAACAAACAAACAAACCTCCCTGATATGCGGATGGGGAGGGACACACACAAATGTCAAAAAACCAGTGAGAAAGTCAAAGAAACTGCATGCTGCTCAGATGCCCATATTTAGATAAAACAAAATGTTGTCAACATTGAGAATTAATGATGTTCCCAAACTTCATAATAACTTATTTTAGGTGGATCCCTGGAAAGATATGTATTCAAAAGACTCTGGAGATTCATTCTAAAATTTGATATATTTGAGATGAAGACTGATTTTCTATTCATAAGAACTAGAGTAAAACATTTAGTCAAATGTGGCAAACTAGGACATGTAGTCAACTGCCTTTATTATTGTGCTGCTGAAAATTATTAATCAGAAAAATTGGACATTTACTTTCTTCCTATAATATTAACAACATGTATGCTGCCCATAACAGTATCTTAATAAATGATCCTGTGTTGCCTCCTTGCCTACATGGGGAGAAAGGGAAATAAGCGGGGAAGAGAGAAAGAGAACCTTAATTTCACAATTCCTCCTAGAACAGATGCAATGGAAAAGGTAGGCTCCTCTAGCTGCAAAAATCATATTTCTTCATTACCTGACAGAAAAAGGGGGAGTGGGAGAGGAATCTGATATAAGCAAATGGTGATGTGAAGAAGTAATTGTTTTAATTCTTTTTTTGTTTTTTCAACCTCTGCACTCAAACATTTCAGCCTTTCACAGTGTAGCTATTACAAGCCTTCTGCTCCCAAACTCCTTCTCCCAGAGGCCCATTACATAGACCAGAGGTAGGGAACTATGGCCCTTTTATGATCTGTGAAGTTCAACTCCTAGAATTCCTGAGCCGGCTCAGGAATTCTGGGAGTTGAAGTTCACAGATTATACAAGAGCCATAGTGCACCACCCCTGGTCACGGATCAACCCTTTTTTAGGATTTTAGCAGATGAGGAAGGTGCAGTCTTTTTTCATCTGGGATGGAGGGTGGCCATAGCTCAGCTTTTGTGCTCTGATTAAAGACTCACAAAGGAAACTGCTTGTGATGTTGTGGTCTCACTGGGGCAGCAACCAATCCAATTTGGGGGTGGGAGGTGGGGGAATTTAGGGAATACAATTAGTGCCTTAATGAAAGATTTGCTACATCCATTACAAGACCCCCTCCCCAACAAAACAGGATTCAAATAGTTAGCCCTGCCTATTTCCAGGGAAATCTGAAGCTGCTCACCCCAACCTGCTCGCTTTTGTCTTTTCATAAGTGGCTGATGTAATCCTTTTGTATTTCATACTCACAATTTTCTGAATTGCGCCTCGAATCAAGTTCACTTGATTCACATATGCAGCTAATACATCAAGGTACTGAGAAAAAGTGGGTGCTGCTGTTTGATGACTAAATGAAAGGAAATAAGGTAAGTTTTAATAATTTAACAAAGGTGCATTGGAGACCAATACCATGACTTCAATGTATAAATGCCAAATTCCCATTTAATGCTTTTTGTCCAGCTTAAAATGTTTGTTCTTTAAAATAAAGAATATATATAGATTTAGACAATTTGCACCTTTTAGCCTAATAATCATTGTTTTGTTCAGAAAAACACGAGGTAGACCGGTTCCAACAACAAAAGTCTTTATTCAAAAGGAGTTAGTAAAACGGAACGGTTTGGCCGAACTTGCGGCAGCCTTTTATACAGGCTAGCCTGCCGGCTTGTAACCAATGGCAGCTGTTCGAATTTGCCGCCTTTTTTACTTTATTTGGATTGGTTCTTAGTGAACCAATCCAATGCTTACTTTAGTTGACCAATCAGATTTGCATGTTTTGGAGTAACCCACTTTGCATACAGAACAATCATCATATACAATATCCCAGTATGCTTCTTCAGTTTCATTTTTTTGTAGTTTTTGAACTATCAAATCTAAGCTTAAAGCTTCTTTTTCAAGCAAAAATACCTCCAACACTGTAACCTTTCCCTTTTGCAAAAATGGCTCAATTCTTCTGTAACCTCAGTTGATTTATTCATGTCCTTTTTCCAAACCTACAATACCTACTAATTTTACCAGAAATATACATATCATTTCATGTGTAACATAAATATGGAGAAATTTATCTCTGTCTCTAAGATGTGATATCTAATTTTATCCATAGCAACTAAACATACTTATTCAACAAGCAATCCAGAATTCAAAGACCTCCTGACTAGTTACCATGAATTCAAATCCTAAAAGGGGCATGTTACTTAGGATATGACATTTGGAGTTGTGAATTTTTTTTAACTACTCTAATTAATTTGGTGGGGTTAGCAAATTTATTTACCTCTCTGATAACTCTGACTTTCAGAATATTTATCAGTTATACAGATGTTCCTCACAGCATTCAATAAAAAAATTAATTACTGCCATTCACACTTATCATTGAAAGGTCAAACTGTTACTTACCCAGTTTTTCTGCAAAGGAGCAAGTGAGCTATTTTAAGAAGAACTAGAAGAAAGGATATAGAAAGTTATATATACCTATTGTTAGTTACTACCGGTTTAAGTGCTGTGACTGGAAAAATAAAAGGAGAAACTGTTAAGTGAAAAGAGAATCCCATAATGATCTTCCCCTACTATAGCTCCTACAAAGCATTAAGAGATCTGGGTCTTTGGACGAAGTACAGGTTTGCTGGAGACAGGTGAAGGTGACGAGGCCCATTCAGTCACTCAGACTTAAGCCGATCTTGAGGGCACCCAACTAACAAACTCTTCAAATATTCCTTCATTTACTGAATTGCAAAAGCTACAGTAGTAAGATTATGGCTAGTTCCTTAGCTAAAAATGTACAACCATTCCCAAAAGGACTGAAATATGTACTCTTGCAGGAGACACAAATATTACTATTTCATTTGCTTTTTAAAAATACAGTAATGGAACAGAGAGAATGATAAGAGTAGTCCTTGCTAAACAAGCATTAATTCAGCAAGCATTCAAAGTTATGACTGGACCTCATAGAATAGAATAGAATAGAATAGAATAGAATAGAATAGAATTCTTTATTGGCCAAGTGTGATTGGACACACAAGGAACTTGTCTTTGGTGCATATGCTCTCAGTGTACATAAAGAAAAAATAAAATATATTCATCAAGAATCATAAGATTATGATTATGGCTGTTTTTATGGTTTGTTATGGTTTTTATGGTTATTTTTATATATAAAATAAAATATATATTATATATATATATATATAATATTATAAATTGTACACACACACACAATAAAAGTATAGTTATGGCTGTTGCAATGCCTCTGCAGCTGTGTCATTACATAGCAATAGCACTTAGACATATACTGCTTCTTAGTGCTTTACATCCCTCTCTAAGAGGTTTGCAGAGTCAGCATATTGCCCCCAACAATCTGGATCCTCATTTTATTAACCTAAGAAGGATGGAAAGCTGAGGATCAAACTGCTGGCACTGAGGACCAAACTGCTGGCTCCAAAATTTGGGCAGTCCATCCTTATTTCTGATTGCAGCATTCACTTCAATTCCTCCTATTTCCCTATCCCACCACATCTCTAGCCTTTTGGCCATCCTGCATTCCACTGAAACCTACCCCTGCTGTCCCTCGCTGACCTTTGCCAACTTCTTACTTCTACTGCTGGGGCACACAAAGCATTGCAAAGGGAAGTAGCTGCCTCAGCTAGCAGAAGTGTGAAATCTTTTCCTAACACCAGTATAACCCTCACTTAACCAAGCAAAGGGATTCCCGGAACTACCATGGCCAAGAGGTGCAGTCATGTGATCTTTCACCTAAGAAACCACTTCAGTTAGCAACAGAAATTCCGATGCCAAGTAGGATAATTAAATGAAGACTGTCTGTAAATGGAAATCAGAAGATTTCCAGCAGGGAATTTACTTTTCAGAGGAAAAGCATACAAATAGATTTTTTTAAAATGAGTTTTCCATGAAATTTCACGAGCAACAAATGAAAATTTACAGATCTTATATATTCATGAGCTGTGAAGGGCAGGATCCAGACAATCTACCCGAAAGCAAAAGCTCTAACGATGCTTAAGTTTTTCTTTCTACAATATAGCAGAAAATAGGACAGAAGCTACTTGGTAGCAGCATAAATCTATAAAGAGCCGTGGTGGCACAGTGGTTAGAATGCAGTATTGCAGGCTAATTCTACCAGCTGCCAGCAGTTTGATTCTCACTGGCTCAAGTTTGACTCAGCCTTCCATCCTTCCAAGGTTGGTAAAACAAGGACCCAGATTGATGTGGGGAAATATAGTGATTTTGTAAATCACTTTAGAGAGGGCTGTAAAGCACTGTGAAACAGTATATAAGTCAAAGTGCTATTGCTGTAACTGTTAAGCCACCAATTTCCCATCCCTTGGGTAGTCCATATCTGGAATTGGAAAAAAGCCTAAAAAAGAAAAATGTTTGATTCTTAAAGATAAAGCACATACCTGCTCCACAGAGGAATGCATCATAGGCGGCCTCATGAGGACACTTATTCATAGCTGAAAGATTTCAAATGCAGAGAAAAGGTAAAACATGGAAAAAGAACTAGACATATAAAAGAAGCTGGCTGATGTTTTAATAATTAAAAGGGCTATATGAACCATAGATGAACAGAGTAACCATAATAACTTCTTTACACTGGATTTACAAATAAAATCTTGTGACAAGGGACAAAGAAAAACTGAAAGGAAATAAAGTTTTCCAACATTATTTGAATGCACTGAAGAGTAAGATTGTTAGAATTGATAATAAGGAATATAAAGTTGGTTTATTTGATTAAAATAAAGTTATAAATGTATATATGATGTAAAATGCTTAAAATATTAAAAGAGACATGTTGATAAATCTATAAACAATAAAGAAAAGAAGAGATCATTTGTTACATTTAAGAGATGATAAACTAATAAAAGTATTCATATTTGTTGGGATGAAGATGGAAAGTCACTTCTTTGTAAGTTTTTCTTTTTCTTTACCATATTTAAACTTTTCTTTCTTTTCTATTTTTCATTTTCTTCTTTTCTATACAGTCTAATTTTTATTCTTTTCTATATAGTTTAATTTTTATTCTTCTATTTTTGTTTAGTTTGTTTTTTTAACTTTTATAATTACAATCTTTAATAAAGTTATTATTTAAAAAAGAGAAAGTAATAGTCACACTATTAAGTTGACCTCGCTATTCCTTATGGATAAAGAATAAGACACAACAGAACAGATAACTCTGTAAAGTTCAGAGGTGCCGCCTACACACCTTTCAAAGAATACCTGAGTGTTTGTTGCAATGAAGCTAACTGAACCTTGTGACAGCTCACAAATCTATGCACATTAATGTGATCTTTTCTTCAAGATTATGAAAAATCTCTTCAAACTAAGCAAAGGACATTTTTTAGATTTACCAGTGATAATGGTTACATGGTAAGAGTTTCATTCCAAACCAGACGTACCGTATCTGAGGGAATCATCTGAATGAAAGATCTCTGGACAAAGCTGGTCTGTTGGATTCACAACGCTGTTAAGAGGCAGAAATCATTTTTAATTCCTGCATGTTTCTTTCTGACAACCCTTCCCTCTCTCCTCCTCCACATCCATTCATATGGCTCCTTTGAAAAAGAGAAATTGAATGGACTAGAATTTCTAGAGCAGGCCTCCAGAGTCAGATCTAAAGACCTCATACCGCTATTTTATGCTCTCCTGTAACTTCTTAACACCATTTATATAAACTTCCTATTGTCAGAAACTGTGCATACATCAATCCTATAAAGCACACGAGAACGAAAAACAGCATGATATAGGCCTCAAACTACTTTTATTAAAATTGGCTACAGTAACACAAACTTGCAAGTATGAATATGTTCTGCTCAATCCTATTTTGTCTATCAGGTGAAGTTTGTGTATGTGTGTGTTTCTGGATGGATGTCTGCTTAAGACATTTTTGCTCCCAGTTCCCAAATCTGGGATTCTGCAACCTTTATCTCCATCAAGGTCATCCCCCTGATGGTCTATAGTATTGCAGATTTATGACCATGACATCAGAAAATTCTATAGATAGACTGACTTTAATGTTATCCTAAAATCTGCTTCCATACTGAGAATGACCAGACTTTTGGGCAATACATTGGTTATTTATTCCTCTTTCAAATGTCAAAATGAGCGATGTGCTATCTAACTACATCTAAATGAAGGAAATACTGAAGAGTACGGAACTAAAACACCATTTGATTCCTGAGAGTTTTTCCTGGAATAATTGGTCAGTGAAATGAAATAGTTATTAAGATTACTAATCAGATATTTTATGATTGAACAGGGATGAGTTCAAGAAAGAGGCATTTGGCTGACCTGCACAGTGTTTCATACAATTCGAAAAGATAAGAAACTTGACGAAACTGGAATTCCTGTGTTGAAGGTGGGAAAAAAAAAGAAATGAAAAGTTTTTAGGTGCCATGGATATGAATCAATTGGCAAAGAATAAGAAACAGTAAAAGTATGGAAGTTAGAAGGAAGGTGTGAAACCCACTGAATTTTCTGAATTTTCCAATAACCTTTGTTTTCCTATGAGGAAAATGAGATTATTATCCATTTCACTATTAAATTTTCTCTGCTATGAATGCAATACCGTTAAATAAGCTTGGAATTTACATGCGCCAAAATTGATTAAACATATTTTTATCTAGTTCCTCCGAAAACACATTGCATCTTCATCAGCTACCCCTCCTAAAAATGGGAAACCTGGGGAAATAAAATTCTATTTTGAAACTCAAGGAAGGCCAGCCCTATTCCCTTTCCTATAATGAAGATAAATCTTATCAGCCTGCACACTGGAGATTAGTGTGTGGAACTTACAAAGCAGACCTCAAACAGGGACATCAGCATTGTCACTTTGAGCCAAGTCAGTGGTTACATCTTTCCAATTCATTTTTTTGTCAGTTCAAAAAGAGAAGTTTTTATTTGCTGAGCCCTAAAGTATACAATTTTTCATATATGTAATATTCAGGTTCCCCAGGAACCTACCAACATTTTCTTGCAGTGTCTGCAGCACTGGGTTCATGAGCCTGGGACTTACAATGAAATGGACCAGAAGCTGGCAAATCACTTCTGCTGAACTCTGGGATTATTGCTCCTCTAAGAAGTATTGAACAATGCAAAACAAATAGTAGGCTTTCTTGATCTTTATTAAAAAGGGAAAATGATGATGTGCTCATTTATTTATTAAACTAAAATACTTAATTTGAAAGAAAATGTAATATAAAGTGACCGAGCTTGATCTCTTTAGTCTGGTAGTCCAAAACCATTCACTTTATGTTAATGGCGCTTTATTGCCTCATGTAAGTGTTTTTTTTTTCCAGCCACAAACTGAGATCCTTCAGCTACTTAATCTGGGACATTAAGCATCCTTAAAAAAAATATAAAAAAAATAAGGCCCCTCACTTTGAGAGGAAGAAAGAATTGCAGATGAAAACAAGCTGGAACATTTTTAATAGTGGCAGAGAATGAAAATTACCTTCCACATGGCTTTGGCAATGTTCTTCGTATCCAAAAGAACTGGAAACAGGAAGTGAATGTTATCTTTGAATTCTTCATAATTTTCTGAAGATTATAAGTAATAAAATGGGAAAGGGAGGGAGAACAAATTACCAACTTACAACCAGTTGATTAATAAGTGTTCAAAGTTACGAAGGAGCCCTGCTAAGGGTACTTATGACTTGGTTCTGAAGCTCCAAAGGCTGCCCTCCCCACAGTCACATTTACTTCTAGTTTTCACCAAAAACGTTCCCTAAAAGAGGGGTTCCCAACCCCCCAGGCCAGCACTGATCCGTGACCCACCAGGAACCGGTCAACACAAGTGAGCAAAACCCCATCCGCACACATGCAGGATCCAGGCAGCACGGAAAACTGCCTCCCATGGAACTAGTTCCTGGTATCCAAATTATTGGGAGGGTTTCTTACTATAGAGAACAATGGATTCACTTAACAACTATGGTAATTTGTTTAGTGACCGCCATCAAAAAAATTGGATAGCTCATGTGGCTGACCTGCTTTACAACCAACCATCAAGACTTACGACCATAATGGGCAGACTCTACTATGGTTGCGAGACTATCTGTAATGCTTGCTTGTAAATTTATTAAGCTAATTCCATGAAACTTGCAAGAGACCCAAATTGCACCAGTTCTTTTCTAATAGCAAATATGAAGAGCAATTGCTTAAGAGCTGAAAGAGGGATACGATAGATCTTATACGACTGGTATTCGAAATGGCTTTACCAGGAAGGGGCTTGTAAAATTTCTCGTGTAGATACAGAAGATCCATCAGCATATTGTGTCCCACGAGCGGCTACAGAGAGTGAAAATAAAAAACAACAACAAAACCAAGCAAAACCTGGTAAGATTATCAGTACATCCTTGCAATTCTGCATTGCTCCTTTAAAAATACTAAGTATAATTTGCTTGCGAGAGCTATGCTTTGCAGTGGGCATTCTTCCAAACCCAGGGACAAACTGCAGGTAATGCAGAACATAAGTAATGTAACGGAAGTGAAATTGTTAAGTTGTGGTCATATGATTTTATGGCTTAGCAGCCACATTGCTTCACTTAGTGGCCGAAGGTTGAAAGGCCAGATGACATGAAAGAAACCGGGCCATTCAAACAAGTGAAACACCATCTGTGGGATGCAGACAGCACATGAAACCATGGCCCCTCTGGTCTGCAGAAAAACCTCTCTCCATAGAACTGGGCCGTGGTACCCAAAAGGTTGGGGAGGGGCTGCTGTTCTAGGGCTAGTTCTGCTCTCCACCCTCCTATCCTTCTGCAAGAGCCTGAAGACCTGGCTCTGACAGGTGCCCTGGAGCCCCAATGGGAGAGTTCCAGGCTGGAGATAGTTACTGGACTGATGACAGATTCCACCTCCCCTCCCCCCTTGCTCTCTGCTCCCCACACGTCCATCTTTTTGGGTTATCTATTCTCATTGTTTTCTTTTTTTGTAGTTTATTTTATGGTTCTGTTATTTCGGTTTTGTTGTCACTCTTTTCATTTCTTCCTTTTCATTGTTGTAAGCCACCTAGAGTATTCCCAGGGCGAGAGAGGTGACAAATATATTTAATAGCAATAAATAAACATTTTGCAACTCAGGCTTTTATCATGAATGGACTTTCTAACAGAAAACTGGGCTTTACCTTCTTAGCTCTCACAAGTGTCTGGAAAATGTTGGTAAAGCCCCTTGCGGAATAAAGAATTTGTTCTCTCTGACATGGATCAAAAGCCGTGTTTTCCAGGACCCAGCGGTATTGTGGATTCATCTTTTTCACCATCAACTAAGAGATAAGAACAGTAGTTGTCAATAACTCATTCTCTTTTGTTACCTCTGCTTGGAAATGTTTAATATACTCAGCCTTTTTAACTGTCAAACCATGCTTGTCTGTTTAAACTGATGGTGTTTGGTACATTTGTTATACAGTATTTAATAGAGAGAATTTTTCAGTCTACAGTGACTGCAGAAAAATCTAGGCAATTTATAGGAAGCAGTGATTCAGGAGGCAGGGAAGATTTTTCACTCTGGACATAAGCATTTTCTGTTTCAACTACATCAGGTTTTCCCTTGCCACATCTATGTGTATTTCCTTTGGACAAAATATAAATAAAAATAAAAGGAAGTTTTCTAAAGAAGAGTGCAAAATGTATATGCAGAATTATATCTATATAATTTAGCTCCATTTAGTATTGCATTAAAAAAATTTAAAGCACACAAATAGTCTTTTTTATTTGTATTAAAATTCTCAAGAAACAGAGTATCGTGTATATATACATACATACATATATATATATATGTGTGTGTGTGTGTGTGTTTAAGTTTTCGTGGGTACTTACATGTGCTTGGGGGGGTTGTATTTGTTTTGGATAGCTGTCAAGGTTTCTTTTATAGGCACTTGGGTGAAGAGGGATATGACATCGAAGCTCACTAGTAAGTCGCTGGGCTGTAAGTTTTGTTTCTTTATGATCTCAATGAACTGGAATGAGTTTCTTACGTGTGAGTTGATGGATTCTGCATAGGACTGTAGTTGTTTGGTGAGAAATTTGGCTAGGTTTTGTAGAGGTGAGCCTATGGAGCTGACTATTGGTCTAAGTGGAGTTCCTTCTTTGTGTATCTTGGGGAGACCATAAAGCTTAGGGCATCTGGATGATTCCTCTCTGGGTATGATTCTTTGCTGGATTTCTTTGCTGATGGGGGAGGCTTTTATTTTGGATTTTATTTTTCTCGGTAGGTGGTGGTGTCTGTGTTTAGAGGTTTGAATGTGGGGTCTTGGAGTAGGTTGGTTAACTTGGTTTGGTAGTCAGATGAGTTCATAATTTTGCAATTTTGCCAGTGGGGGTGCGACTTGTCGTTAAAAGGAAGAAGCAGCTGCAAGCTCACATTACTCCGAGAAGCACAAAGCCGAAGACACAAGCCTGAAAATGACGAATGAGATTTCATCGAAACGTCGCCAAAATACTTCCAATTTTATGCGGGAGAAAACCCGAATACCCAAAGATCAATCGATCTCTCTCTCTCTCTCTCTCTCTCTCTCTCTCTCTCTCTCTCTCTCTCTCTCTCTCTCTAGCCACCTATTCGCCCAAGGCAACTTAAGGTGGCTTACACAATATAAAACCATATTTAAAACAAAAAATAAAAATATAACTAGGACATTTATCCAATTAAGCATAGTATTTGTTATTTGGAGAAAATCTGCTTTTTCTCCTGCATAAGCTATCAAAATAGTAGCTAGTCACTAAACGATCCTGTGTCTGGTGAGCTCTCTTTTATGTACAGTAAATTAATGTGATGAATGTTCTGTTGTTTTCAATGCACAGGTTTGCTTTTGGGGAGCAGGAAAGAAAGGAGATACTACATTCTTACTTCTTATGACTGCATGCCTGGAGTAATAAGGTTGAGAAAGGAAGCAGCTTTGATTCTGTGATGCTGGGTTGAAGCCTCCCACAGGAAAATTTCTTTTCAAGCTCCAAATCCTTTCCAGAGCCACTGTCCATAACATACAGAAGAGCATTATTATAATTGTATTGTATTGCAACCACAATTGAGACCTGGGATTTAATTGAAGCAATCGTTAAGTGGAACATCAGAGTTTTATGGTCTTACTTCAACCTTTTTTTTTTTTTTGGCTCTACAGAGCCATAAACTAATGGATTGCTTTGAAGCTTATTGGAACACTGTAGGCAAAAAGGAAAAGCCAAAAGGCCCCGTTTAGGATCTATAACAGGGCTGTCAAACTGGATTTCTTTGAGGGCTGGATCAGCATTGTAACTCTCCTCTGTGGGCTGGTGGTGGTGGCGGTGGTGGGATGGATGCTTCCTGCAGCACTCTGCCAACCAAAATGGGGTGCAGGGGGTCTGCGCACAGCCCTCCTGTGCCTCGTTTTCACCCTCCAGGGCCTCCTATAGCATTGTGCTGGCCAAAAATAGGCCATTTGGCCCATTTTGGGCCCAGGTTTTGGCCTGGTTTTCCGCCATTTTCAGCTGACAGTTCTGCAGGAAGCCATGGAGAGTGAGGAGTGGGGGGCGCACACAGCCCATTTTAGCCACCAGAGGCACCACAGGCTACTCCCTTGATATTTCCAGATCAGGCCCGTGGGCTGGATTTAAGCACCCCCTTGAATGTGACACCTGATCTATAACGTTTCATCTGCTCAGGACCAGGAAGTGATACATGGAAGTCTACATGTAGTCCTTGAATTATGACCACAATTAGGAACGGAAATCCATTTGTAAATTGTCATGGTAGAAAGCTGAGATTCCCACATGACCAGAAATGATTTTTATGAACTTTTTTGCAGTGGTTGTTGAGCAAATGTGATAGTGATTAAGCGAACATGGTGGTTATATTAAATGCAAATTCATTCATTCAAATAGCTTTTTGCTAGAAACTGGCAAAAAAGTCACAAATGGCAGTCACATGACCATGAAACATTATGACTGGTTGCCAAGCGCCCAGCACGTGACCATGGTGGAGGGGTGCATGGCCATTTATGAAATGTTTTATGCGCCTGGAATGCACTGTGACTTGCTTTGGATTAATTATTACTACACAGACCAGCACCAACCCCAAGAGAACAGATTACACAAATACAATAACAAATTTACTGAATGAAATCTTATGAAATCTTCCCACTGTAAACACTTCAGAATTTGAATTTTCCCCCTGTTATTTTGTTTTGCAAAGCTTACCTTCTGAAGGGTGCCTGATTCTGCACTCATCTCTCTGGAAATACAGTTCTTCCTCAAGGACTTCCCTAACTCTCCTTGGTGGTTCAGCATAAGCGAACTTCTTCCCTGTTTGAGGAAAGACCATTTCAATGGATGAGCTGAGGAAATTGCAAATGATATACGTTGTCATATCAAAATAAAATATTTAATCAAACCATATTCTGATAGTTTATAAACATTCTAAAGATCTTATGGTGATAAGGCATAATATTTAGGAACAGTGACCTGAATAATAAACTTGTTTATTTCTTCTTGGAGGAATTTATAAAAGCCATGTTTGGGCATTAAGAACAAGAAATTGGGGGGGGCTTAGCAAAGCTTCTATGTGGTATATGGCAGAGGCAATTATCATCAGATTTTAATCCCTGTGGAAGAGAGGTGGGTTCTTGAGACTGGAAGTAAGCAGCAAGTATCTGCAATATAGAGTGTTTAACAATTCAACAATTAAATTAACCCAATTATTAACTTCATAAACAAGGCAACTACGCGATCTTTATAGACAACAATCTCTCATCCCTTGATTGCAAATTTCTATAATCTGATGCACATACTGAGTTTGAAGACCATTATACATATTTTTACTTGAAGTCAAAAGGAGTCATCAAACTATATAAACGAATAAAACTCCGCAAAACAAACAACAAACAAAAACAGATTACCCATAACAATAAGGAAACTTTCAACGTCCAAAAGAGAGATGACACTCGGGGTGGAAATGTGTTGTATCTGGTCACATTGGCCAATTTCAAAAGCGCGATACGAAATTTTATGCTACTTAAGATGACAAGCTGTTAATGCGACGCAAATTGTATCACATTCTCCCACTCACGTGCAAGAAGAAAACCTTCTACGACCAATTCGCACCCGCACTTTCTAGGGATAAGTGTATTTTGTAAACAAGAAACTAAAGGAAGATATCCGACCCCTAGATAGGACCTAAAATGGGTAAAGACTGCATGATGACACCATTAAAGCGCTCACATCTTTTTCGCACCATTCTTTTGCTGCAGTATTTGGTCAACAGTTCCGACCTCGGACATCATGGCCCAGTATAATTGTTCAACGCACAGACAACTACAATGATCTAATACATATCGATTTTACAGAAGACAATGTGGAAAAAGCACTATGCCATCTAAAACGCTCTCTATCTAATTGGAACGTGATGGAATACTGTGCATATTCTTAAAAAGCTATCTACTGCCAGTAACCAAACTCTAAGCATAATGCTTCGAAAATCTTTCAGGACCAGTTCCTTGCCTAACATATGGTCAGCACGCCACAGGCATCGCCATTTCGCAAAAAGGGAGACTCCAACCTAGTTTGAAAAGTACAGACCAATGGCTCCTGATGCTGCGTCATGGAAGTCATTGGAAATCAATTATTCAAACCATCCATTATCCTCCACTTCAAAACAACAACCTACTCTCTCATAAACAATTTGGGTTTCAGAAAAAAACCATCTCTGTAATCTGCAACTCTTACACTGCAAAAACACATATGGGACCTACACATGGGCTCGATCAGGGCAAAGCAATAGACAATCTACAATAGAGCTTCTGTAAAGCTTTGGATTCAGCAGTACACGACAAACTAGTCCTAATAAAATCCTTTGGTATCTCTGGACAACTGCATAAGTGGATAGAAGCATTCCTGTCAACAGACCAACAATGGTCAGAAATTGGGAGCATCCTATCAAAGTTCTGTATCTTGTCAATAGTGGTGTCCCCCCAAGGCAGGGTGTTCTAGAACCTAACTCTCTTCATACTCTCCATAAATGACCTCTGTGATCATATCAGAGGCAACTGCGTTCTTTTCACTGATGATGTAAAGCTGTTCAATACACAGACAACACTGCTTACCCTTCAAAAAGACGCTTGAGCTATGTATCAGAATGGTCAAACAAATGGACTTCAAACCTCAACAAATAAATGCTCTGTCTTAACATATTAGGCAGAAAATAAAATACAAGCTTAATAGTCAAGACCTTGTTGATGATCCAAGCTCTGTAAAGGACCTTGGAATACTCATCTTCTTATGATGCTAAACGCCCTGCTAGAACCACTGTTAACTAAATAGCCAAAAAGGCATTAAGAGTTGTTAACACTAATACTACGAAGCTTTTTCTCTGGTAATATCACACTACTAATAGAGCTACCACAACATTTTGACTAGCCCAATACTCGAATATAGCTCATCCAGTCTGGGAACGCCACATTACATATCTGATATTAGCACAGTTGAGAAAGTCAGAAATATTTTAACAAGAAGAGTTTTTTCTACTGCGCTCTACCCGTTGCAGAATACCTTATTCAACCAGACTTGAAATTCTAGACGCTAGAAAATCTTGAATTAACGCCATCTTCGGTCTGATCTAAGTATATGATATTTTAAAATCGTACATTGCAATGAATGAAATGTGAGGGTGAATGCGTGTCTAACTCGCAATACTTCAGCTTGCAACATGACAACCGAGCTCACAATAGATACGAAACTCAAGGTTAACCTCACCAACAATTTTGATTGCAGGAAATACGACTTCGCAACAGAGTGGTCAATTTCAGGATTCTATCCTGATTCTGTGGTTTCTTCCCAAACACCAAAACTTTAAACTTTAGACTGTCTTACTATTGACCTCCAAACCCTTTCCTAAGAGATCTGTAGGGGGCATGCATAAGCAAGGCTCCAACATGCCTACTGTGCGTGTCCCTGTCCTATTGTTTCTTTTATTTTTCTTATATGTACCCATTTCATGTATTCATAACTATGTATATACTTATTTATACCTATTATCTTGTAAGCGATTGACAAATCAAATCAAATAAATAAAATAAAATAAAAATAAAAAAATAAATCAACAGACAGTTGTTTGAAGTCTTTGTTAAAAAAGAAAGATTAGCTTCCATCTTGCATTCTGGGAAAAACTGGTACAAACAGCTCTCAGATACCTTTGGTGAATTTACTAATAAATAATTGCTACAAATGGGGCTTATTCAGTTTCTTAGATTCTGTGTATTAATCCCTTAATAACAATCCAAATAATCAGCCAATCAAAATAGAGCTGAAAGGGACCTCGGAGGTCATCTAGTCCAGCTCCCTGTTCCAGCAGGGGACCATACACAGTTTCAGACAAGTGGCTATCTAGTCTCCTCTTAAAAGCCTCCAGTGATGAAGCACCCATAGCTTCTGGAGACAAGCTGTTCCACTGGTTAATTGTCCTCACTGTTTGGAGGTTTCTCCTCAATTCCAGTTGCTTCTCTTCTTGATTAGTTTCCATCCGTTGTTTCTTATCCTGCCTTCAGATGCTTTGGAAAATAAAATGACCCCCTCAGTGGTGGGATTCAAAAAATGTTTACTACTTGCTCTGTGGGCATGGCTCAGTTGGCATGGCTTGGTGGACATGGCAGGGGAAGGATACTATAAAATATCCATTCCCTCCTCACCCCACTAACCTGCATTCCAGCTCCGTTCCCCTATGCAGGGCAACAAAAGAAGACCCAGCGGATCAGATGGGACTCAGGAGGCAGAGAATAGATGGGAGCAAGGCCAGTCAGAAGTGGTATTTGCCGGTTCTCCAAACTACTCAAAATTTCCACTACCGGTTCTCCAGAACTAGTCAGAACCTGCTGAATACCACCTCTATTTCAGATACTTTGGAAAATAAATTGACCCCTCTCTTCTTTGTGGCAGCCCCTCAAATACTGGATGTCACCCCTACTCCTTCATTTCTCTAGACGAGCCCATATCTAGTTTCTGGAACTGTTTTTCATGTTTTACTCTCCAGGACCTTAATCATCTTAGTTGCTCTTCTCTGCACATCCTAGCTAGGGAGACTCATCATGAATGATGCAGGACAGAATGGGATGCTGTTCACACGTCTTGAGCATCAACTCCCAACCAAGTGTGGGATGATCTTTCTCTCTTTATAAAAGAGACAGAACAAATCAGATCTGTTCTCTTCAACCGTGGTGAGGACCTCACCCGGCCAGAAACCAGGAGACTGGGAGTTCTAGTCCCACTTTAGGCATGAAAGCTGGCTTAGGGTGACATTGTGGGCCAGTCCCTCTCTTTCATTCCAACTCACCTCACAGGGTGGTTGTTGTGGTGAAAACAGGAGAAAGGGATATTTTACGGTATGGCAACCAATTTTGGTCACCATACTACAAAAAAGATGTTGAGACAATTCAGAGAAGAGCAACTAAGAGGATTAAAGACTCAGAGACTAACACACATGATGAACGGCTGCAGGATTTGGGTTTGGCTAGTCTCAAGAAAAGAAGAATTAGGGGTGACATGATAGCGGTATTCCAGTATTTGAGGGACTGCCACAAAGAAGAGAGGGATTTATTTATTCTCCAAAGCACCAGAGAAGAGACTAGACAGTCACTTGTCTGAAATATAGTATAGGTTCTCCTACTTAAGCAGGGGGCTGGACTAGAAGGCCTCCAAGGTCCCTTCCTCTTCCATCCCATCCTATCCCATCCCACCCCATCCCATGCTATTCTATTCCTATGCCTCCCACTTCCCCCACCAGGTGACTCTGGGCAGCATGTGTGTCTTCACCACCACAGATAAAAATAAGGTGTGATTCATGATATAACTTTCACCTAATCTAACATCACATTTCTTTGGAAACCTTGGCTGATCTCAAAAAGCTTGGAAGACTAGATCTTAATATTGGGAAATCTGAGGGCTATTGGTTTGGTTGGGAAGTTTGGAAAAAAAAAACACCTATCCAGGTGTAAGTGAATGGGCAAAGTGCTTCTGTGCTGTTGCCAAGACAACAACAGGGGCATGCCCATGATGTCACCAGCAGTCCCCTTTTGAAGAAGCAGGAGGGAATTCTCCAATCATGGGCCACAGCCGTGCAAGGGTGCAACTGATCTGTAGAGGGACAGGATGTAGGTTTCACGCCCCCACACCGCAGGTTGCATCTATCCCTTAATTCTGCAAACCGATTTTTCTCCTCTCAACCACCCTCCCAACAGATTTCCCAATATTAAGATCTAGTCTTCCAAAGTTATATCATGAATCACACCTTATCTTTATCTGTGGTGGTGAAGACACACATGCTGCCCAGAGTCACCTATATACAGAGACAAGCCTTCCTCCGATCTGGTTTCCGGCCAGCCAGGGTTACCTATTAACTTCCAATTGCTGGCACCAAAGCACCCCCCCCCAAAAAAAACCTTCTCCACCCCATGGATGGAAGCAGCGTGGAAGAGACAATCTGGGTTGACCATTAATTCCCAAATGCTGGCGCTGAAACCCCACACACACCCCAAAAAAACCACACAAAGCAAAACAAAACAAAAAAGGAGATTTTCTCCACTCCCTTACCTTCCAATTGCTGGGGCTGAAGCCCCCCCCCAAAAAAAAAAAACCTCCCTGAAGATCTTCTCCAACTCCCAATTACGCTTCCATTTGCTGGGGCTGAAAGCCACCACCCCCACCCTCCCCCAAAAAAACGCTGAGATCTTACTCCACTCCCTTACCTTCCATTGCCTGGGGCCTTGAAGCCCCCACCCCAACTCCCCCCAAAACCTGAAGATCTTCTCCACCACTCCATACCTTCATTGCTGGGGCTGAAGCCCCCACCCCCCACCCCCCAAAAAACTGAAGATCTTCTCCACTCCCTTACTTTCCAATTGCTGGGGCTGAAGCCCACACCCCACCCCCCACTCCCGCCAAAAAACCTGAAGTATTCTTCTCCACTCCTTACCTTCCAATTGCTGGGCGAAGCCCCCCCACCAAACCAAAACCAACCCCGGAAAAATCTCCCCACTCACAACCATCAGATAAAAAGCAGTCCTGGGAAGATGAAAGCCTGCGGCTGTCAGGCGGGTGGCGAGGCTCCTCCGCTGCAACCTGACGCCGAACCGACTCTCTGGCAGGAGGCCGGACAGGGGGCAAACCTTGCAGCCCGGATCGACGCACAGCCCCCCACTCCTACTCAAGGCTTGCCCCCATCATGTGCTACTCGGGCACGTAGATTGATCCGGCTCCCCGGAAGTCCCCCCGCCTTGGTCTCCGGTGGTTTCCCCGGCGAGTGGACCCGCTCTCGAGTTGGATGTCTCCGGGTCCTTCGGGGGTTTGCTCCTGCTTGCTGCAGAGTGGGCTGCGCTTGGCCAGCCGCAGCCCCCAGCGACAGCGCGGGCAAGCGCGCAGGCTGGTTGCCGATGAGGAGACGGGCCAAGGTGGCCGCCCGCGCCGCCGGCCGGCGTGGGGGCCGGCGTAGGTTTGGGGAGTTGCGTGTGGGCGTCGAGCGCGTGGATGGATAGGGGAGTGGGCGGGAGGAGAGGAAGGAGGAGGGGAGGGGAGGAGGGAGAGGGGAGAGAGGAGAGAGCGAGGGCGGGTGGGTTGTTCGGGGGGGCGGGATGCCCGGGCGCGAGGAGCGGTGGGGTGGGGCGGGCGAGCGAGGGGCCGTGGGGGGGTGGGGGCGGAGGGGCCGCCCCAAGCACGGGCGCGTCAGCTGAGCCGTCACTGACTCCCTTTGTCCCTGGGTCAGAGGACGACGGAGCCGCAGCCGCCTTCTGTATGCGCGGGCGTTCTCAGGTTGGTCTTGGCAACGCCACGGAAGTCCACCTGAGGGGTCTGACCCCGACTCTGAAAGAGATACTTCCAAAGCAGAGTGACGCATTCCCACATATTCCTAGGGTGACCACCATCCTCCTACCTCCACCGTTAAACACAGACAGCTCACTAGTAGATGAGCCAGAAGTTAGGGCTAAAAAACACCATACAAATAATTTGCAGACATACGATCTGAAAAAAAGACCCAGAGATAAAGAATTAAAGCTAAAATGGGTGATAAGAATATAAATTAAGGATATAATTTAAAAAGAAGAAAATAGATAGAAATAAGAATACGAAAAAGAGATAAGATAGATAGATAATAGATAGAATAGAAATAGATAGATAGATTAGAATAGATCAAGATACGATCAAGACAGATTAGAATACAAGAGATAAGATACAGAAGACATAGATAGAGAATGATGAATAAAGGAATTGGATAAAGAATACAGATAAAGATAGATAAAGAATTGAGATACAGAGCCAAATATACAGACTCCAACCATCCCGATGACCCCAGCACTGACTACCTACCCGATGATCCCCACCACCACACTCACACCTCTGACAACCGCGCGCCCACCCGATGACCTATAAGAAATTATAGTGAAATGATAAATTATATAAATAAACGAGGCATCCACGCGCCACCTACTCGCAGCTCACCACCACAGCCCACATATACAGAGATATAAATATATATGGGAGGTAGGGGATAGGGTAGGAGGTATGAGGGGGGGGTAGAGGCATGGAGGATAGCAGATAAGGCGATGAGTAGGTGATGAGGAGGTAGCGAGGATGATAGGAGTGGGATGACAGGTAGGGTAGGTGAGTGAGGAGGTGGGACTAGGGTATGAGTGGCAGATGGAGGTGATAGGATAAGGAGTAGGGGATGTAGGATAGGGATAGGGGAATAGATTAGATGAGATAGGAATAGAGTTAGGATACAGAGAGTTGGTGAGGTATGGAGGGGGGGGATAGGGGGCAAGGATATGTAGATGAATAGATGGTAACAGAATGGAGATGGATGGAGAGTGATGGGTATTGTGAGGGGGGGGGAAAATAAATACAAGATTAGAAAATTGCATAAAAATATAAGTCCATAGGGGGGAAGGGTGGGGTGTGCCGTCGGCGAGGAATGATTACGGTGTTTCATGTGTAAGGGAGGTGACAGGTCGAACGGGTGACCGGGGAGAGAGGGAGTTGGATAAAATGGGTTTGTCGCTGCGACGGGATTACGAGGGGGATGGTGAGATGTGGGGGTAGGAGATGAAATAGGCATAGGGTCGCTAGTTCATTGTCTGGGATGTAAGAGGTGAGTGGTGCGGAGGTGTATCCTCTTTAAATTTAACTAAAAAAATAAAATATAATAAAAAAAATATATAAGAAAAAAAGAGAGTAAGGCATGGGGTTTGGTGTTGTGGTGAGTTCCAAGAGTGGGGACGGAGATTCTAGTGTAGAGATAAGGGAGGGGGGAGGGGGTTATTGGGTGGGAGGGGGGGGGGCGGACGATGGGTGATGGGGGCGGGGGGGGGAGTGGGGGCCAAAGAATGTGTGCTGGGTGGTAGAGCTGGGGAGGGGGGGAAGCGAGAGTTATGTAGAGGTGAGGAGTTGGTTGCCGGGGGGGGCCAGTGGTTGCGTGTGAGAGAGAGGCAGGGGCGTCGTCTTGCCGGCGGGGTGGCCAGGTTGGTGGCTGTGCGAGGGGGTGAGGATTGCACGTGGGGGCGAGAGGGGGGTGTAGTTGTTGAGCAGGAACATGGGGAAAGTCCCATAAGGAAAACTGAGACTTATCACCACACACCCCGATTATGACTATTAGAGACACAAAATTGATTCAAGTAAAGGTATGGACAAAAAAAAAGGATGATCAACAATGACACCCTGGGACAAAATTAGTCCCAGATTTCATAAATGTAAGTCAGTTTGGAAGTGAAACCAGGGTCATTTTTGTCTATGCGGGTTGGTCTTTAAAGTTACTGGTTGGAGAAGCCAATGCAGATTGTATATGTTATTCACTAGGAATCTTCTTCATTCAGAGGCAAGGTGGGAACTTGGGCTCACTCTCAGCCAAGCCGTCGGTGTTGCCCCTTTCCCCGCCGCTGAGGTTTACTTTTTGGGCAATATTAGACATACGTCGTGCCCAGCGCAACCGCCATAAACACATTCTTCGTTCCTCGCCACGCGCCGCCACCTCTGCCTGACCAAAGGGAAGCGTACCACCCCCATGATGAATATCGGACTCGAGCAATATATTCCAGCACGAGCTCACACTTGTGCTTCGAAAGGCCAAAACAGCACTCATCGGCCCTCCACAGGCCTGATGAAGCTAAAAGCTATCCTTTTGGGAAGAACGTGACCAATGCAGCACACGAAAATAAGCCTACTATTTCAATATCCAGATAATGTGCACTGAAGAGCCAGCCAGGATAGTACCATCAAAAGAAGGATCATATATTTTTTTTGGCTTGATTTCTTTCTTAGATAGGGAGAAACCCCGTCAAATAAATAATAATAAAAACATTGAGTATATATTTAAAAATATAAGACCTGTAAGTCCCCCCCCTGTTCTGCTGTGTTCTTCTCCGAGCGCTCACCCACTTTCTCCCGGTCTGGGCCTCGCCTCCTCATTTGCGTTTTAGAATACCCGACACTTTGCGTAAACAAAAATTTCAACATACCCCCAAAACCAATGGTACCCATTTTTCCTTAGTTGATTTTATTTGTTGTATCCTTCTATGACTAATTTTACGTGCTTGGTTGTAACCTCTTATGACTAATCGTTGTAACTCTTAATGACTTTTCGACACGTCGTAGACCATGAGCTTACTACGCGGCGTATTCTTTCCATCTACATAGTCTTTTATGTATCACTGTAGAAAAACATCTTTGCACCAAGACCAAATTCCTTGTGGTGTCCAATCAACATTTGGCCGATAAAGAATTCCTATTCTCATTCTACTCTATTTATCTATTTCTATTTCTACTCAAATCTGAAAATGAAACCTTGAAAGTCACTACAAAATTTGGCTGTTCCAAACAGACATTGGGTTCTAACGGTGGTTGAGTGAATATCAGAGATATTTTTAAAGAGGGATAATTTTTTATCGGACGCTTACAATGATATTGTCCAGAGCTGGCCAGCAGTTTTGTTTTTAAGATCTGAGGCATTGGTGAGATTTTATTTTTTATTTTTGGATGTAAGCTGGCCCGAATAATTTATGAATTGGGCATATAATATGGTAATATATTCAAACAGAAATAAAAATTACAATAATAGAAAAATTTAAGAAAAAATTACATGGTAGATGGGATTTAGTTTTTAATGTCAATTTTGCATAGTGAATCATTATACAAAAAATAACATATTTCCAGGTAACTGGAGGCTTCAATTAACTCTACTGCCTTTCTCCTAAGTTCCTTAACCCCTTGCCTGCTTATCTTCATTAAATCCCCCCATTCAACCTTTGAAAAAAGTGAAATTGTAATTTCTAAAAGGTTGCCAATAAAAGGAGAGTATTTATTAAGTAAATAGCTCAGAGTTATTGAAAAACTAAAGAGGTCCTTGGGTTCTCTCTGAGCTTGTTGTTTTCTCTCTCTGAGATTTTCATTAACACGCTAACTAGGTAACATCTCAATGATTCATAACTTGGGCCCAAGAGCTGCTGAATACAATTCTATACAGAGGGTTATTGAGTCTGTCCATCCTGCACGTATAGTAATGGTAACTTTGTCTGGTTTGGTAAAAAAATACAGAAGACCTCCAAATTGGAATAATATATACGGATATAATTTATATGGATTATTATTACAATATCTTAACATCTAACTAAAATATCAACAGTTAAAGAAATTCTCCTTCTAGAATGCCATAAAACTTGCATGATTTTTTACAGCTAAGATCGTTACATGCTACAGTATTCAGTAGGCAATGAACAGTTTTGGGTTTGTTTGCATTCCATCAAATTACTTAAGTTCTTTCAGAAATATAAATTTTATATGAATCAAACAATAAAGTTTTAGACAGTGGAAAGTTACAGTTCATGCACCACCACATAGTCAAACCGCACATAAATCCCAACATTTACCAGGGATTTTTTAAGGTCAGGCTGTTTTCAAACGAACATAGGCATTTCAAGAAGTAGCTCAGACTGGCATGCACTAGGAGAACAAAATTGAACTGCACGCAAAAAGACAACTTGTTATTCTTACTTAAAACTTATCATTTTAAGGCATGAAAGCTTCAGTTGTAATTCCCACATAGCCTTCAACATCAATTTTCCCACTCTTCATTTCAAACATAAACTAACAAAATGCTGCTTCAATCTGGTACATTAACCATTGGAACATGCACATCAAATCTCTAGAAGTTATGTAAATTTTTATGTAATTTTACAAGGTACACTAATGCAGAGAATTCTTATCAAATTCCAAAAAGTGGTATCAAAGAATATGTGAACCATCCCTAAAGTAAATCCTTCAGAGCTAAGTGAACAACGCATGAATGATTTTTCATAGCATCTGTGTGAATAAATTTCAAGAGAGATTATTTCTCTTGATAATTAACATACCCCAAAGTTTCCCAGTCAAAAATACATAAACCATCATTTTACAGAACGGAATAGCAGATGTACAATCAAGGTACTTCCAAGCACTCTTTGGACCCAGTCCCGCAGCTATCGGGTTTTTTTCTGTGCTGTTTGAAAATAAAACTTTTGAAATATTAACTACTGTTTGTAGAAATGCAGCGATACTGAAAAAACACAAACCCATGTGTAAAACAGAACAACTTAATGTGATTTACTTCAAAGACTTCTAATAAACAACCTTGTTTCAACAAAACGGATTGATTTCTGAAATTGTGCTTGTGGCAAATTGCATAGCCCTGACTGTCAATTCAATATGACCCCTGGAGATCATATAATTGGCAATTCTGGAATAAATGAAGTTTCTAAAAATCATAAACAGTCAGGTAACATTGACTCAGAAATCCCTAGATCAAAATAAAAAATGTAAAATCAAACACTTCTACGTTAACAGGTGCAACCATACTGTCTTACTTTTCAAAAAAAGCAACTGAGAACATAAAAAATGTAATGTTTTGACAAACTAAGGAAATTAGTACA
>BHFT01048936.1:0-18070 GCA_004320025.1 Laticauda laticaudata
TATAGGTGCGGACAGGAAGGGCATTTTAGCAGGCAATGTAGGCAACACCCCTCCCGCAACCGGTATCACCCACCAACTAGAAACACGAGACCAGGCAATTTTCCAATTCATTACACTGAGCAACAAAGTTTCAGTCACCAGACACCACTCAGCGCTCCCTTTCCTTCAATATACACGAACAATAGACATCAATGGGAGCAAAGGAGAGAACATGAGTTACCCCCTTCTTGACTAGAATATGACAATAAAAGTACTGAATTCCTGGCTACCTTTAACGGACTAGCTATCCCTTTAAAAAACGGCCCAGAAGGTCACGCTGTCCCTTGCCTTCCTGAAAATAAAAAGATCCAGCTTTCAAGCAGTTGTCTGTATCCTTGCACCGGAGTTCTCCCAGAGGGAAAATTTGAACCCTCAGAGAAAGGCACTTTGCCAGCCTTTCTACATTGGAAATAAGGAGAAATTTTCCGGCAGTGAGAACAATTAACTAATGGAACAGTTTGTCCTCAGAAGTTGTGGGGGCTTCATCACTGGAGGCTTTCAAGAAGAGATTGGACTGTCATTTCTCAGAAATGGTATAGGGTCTCCTGCTTGGGCAGTAGATTGGACTAGATGACCTACAAGTTCCCTTCCAACTCTGTTAATCTAATCTAAGCCTAGTTTCGTATGCTATTAGATCAGATCCAAAAATTGGCTTAATACAGTGAAGCTCAAAAGTTATATAGAGATTTACTTGATAGATTATTCAAAACCATATTATAGTTTGATTGGCTTTGGCTCTAAATATTATCTAAAAACCCAGTTTTCAAAGTTTATGGCTTAACATATTGTATGAAGTTACTGCAATATCACTGTCTCTGCCCCAACAAATCCCAAATAAATGAGAACCACTGTATTACTTTATCTTCTATTTTAATCAGTCAAGGATATCCCAGAAGGATACCACAAACTATGCTACTGAAAGCTGCTTAAGCAAGCTGCCATACCCCTTTCCTGGTTCAGACAGAAGAGATTAACAAATATGATGTAATCTTAGTACTCTACCCAGGCCCGAACTCTGGCTGTAAAGGGTCCAAATCCTCTTTATTCAGGGCCTTCTATAATTACAGCCCTACTTCTTCCTCTAACACAGAGGTGTCAAATTTGCAGCCCGCAGGCCTGATGTGTCATGCACCAGCCACGCCCACCCACCCAGGGTTAGCAAAGGGGGGGGGGAAGTCACAATATGTACATGACACCACAAGTTTGACACCCTTGCTCTACCACTTCCCTAGAAAGAGAACTTGAACACTAATTAAAAATTATCTAGTGCTGCTGAGTCCACAGATGGCTAACTCATGAAAAGATGCCACCCCATTTCCTTCAAAGACAGTGGAATCAATTCCTCACTCAAAGAAAAGTCACAAGGATTTAAGATGCAAGTGGAAACACGATCATCTCCAAGAACTCTGTCCACTTCTTCAAGACTGACAGTTGAGGTTTTGTTACAGGAGGGCAAATAAGTCTTACTGAAATAACATTTCAGTGAAAGGATATGTTGGCAGTGGCTATATTTATTTATTTTGTGACTTCAAGTCAGTCTTGAGTCCTGGGAACTGACTGGACTAATCACTGCAATTTTCTTAGCAAGATGCAATATGTAACCTATAATGGACATTCTATCAAAGCTCATGAGCTC
This sequence comes from Laticauda laticaudata, assembly GCA_004320025.1. NCBI lineage: Eukaryota > Metazoa > Chordata > Lepidosauria > Squamata > Elapidae > Laticauda > Laticauda laticaudata. The sequence continues at coordinate 1,676 of BHFT01048936.1, forward strand.
TATAAAACAGGAGTGTAGTGGGATTGTTTGGGGTTCAAAACTCTGGGAGATTTCTGAAAAACACATCAAACAGTTGGAAGGGTAAGGGATTAATAGCAGCTTTGCTTGACTGAAGAAATAGGGAAATTAGTACATTGTACAAATACCCTAACCCAGATAATTGACAAACAAAAGGTTAATTTTAAACCCAAACACTTTTAGGTTTGTTTGGTGCTAAACTAACTCCTGCCAATCAACGGTGTTATGAAAACTACTTAGCAGAGGTTTAACAGTTCTTTTCATGTCCCCACAACCACATGGGAAGTGTGGAAAAAGGGTGGGAGGGGAGGGTGGATAAGTCTCCCTTAAACTGTCTAAGTGGCATCCACACCAACTGTGCCACTGTTGTGGGTTTTTAAGGAATTTTCCTCAAAGGGTGGGGGTGGGAACTGAAAAGTGAATCTTCCCAATGTCCTTAGTAGCTGCTGGGAGGATTTAAAAGATGACTGTGAGACCACTGACTGAGTGATCTGTGATTATATGTTACCAGTGCAAAGGTTCAAAGTTCTTGACCAAGGAAGCAGATGACTCAGACAGTTGGTTCATCCAAACAGGCATTGAATCCCTCTTCCTGCACAGTTTCAATTTATCTATTTATTTCTGATTTAGAACTGTTTAAGGATAAATCTAATTAAGCTGTCTTGTTGGTTCACATGATTCTGATCTCCATCAGTTCAGCTATAAGAGAAAATGTTATATTATAGGATTGGGAGAGGATGAACAGCAATAGATCTCTCAGTGATGTGCAAACAGAATTGAAAGGAAGCAAATTGAGACAATGGTAGTTATTTTTTTAAATAACCTATTCCCATTGTTTTTTTCCTCCTGTTCCCTCATCCCAACATAATTAGAAGAGTTATAAAAGTAGTGGCTACAGCTGCCTCATTAGTTATACTAGTTACTAAGTATTTGTCCAGAAACTCCAGTAAATAATAAAAGAATATAAATTCAATTGTTATAATTCTGAACTTTTAAAATACCATAAGTTTCTTACCTGGGGCTGGGATGACATGGTGTTTTCTTTGACTATTTACTTGTATAAAGGGTTGAGTTTTCCTTCCCTCTTTTTTGCAATGTATGATTTAATATACTATACTTAGATCGGACCAAAGTCATTTGCCTGTTTGCTTGATGCCTCTTCATATAATATGTATATTACATATTGTAAAAGAAACAATAATCCTTCATGGTACTTTCATCCATGAAAATAAAATCCCAATGTAAAATTGCCCAGAATTTCCTGTCCCTAAAGCCCATGTCACACCGGCCAACGGATGCAAAAAGGACACAACGGACGAGCAAAATGTTCCATCCGTTGTTAATCCCTCGCTCAAAGGAGCACAAAATTTGCAATAACGGTAGTGGATAACACAGACGCAGGGAGGACCAGGGCGGATGCAAAGTGGATGCGGAACGAAGCCCAGCGGAGGGAAGGGATGGGGGCGGATGGGAGCAAACGCAGGTTTCTGGGGGGCCTCAGCGAAGCAGACGCGGAACGGATACAGCGGATCATAACGGACGCGAATACGATGAAGCGGATGCACAGCGGATGCACAGCGGATGCACAGGGATGCACAGAGGAAGCTAGAGGATGCCTGGCGTTAATGCGCGTGTAGGGGGATGCATTGCGTCAGCCCCCCAGAAAAAACGGAATTGCTCGAAGCAGGTCGCCATTCAGAGTTAAGACCTGCTGCTGGATGGATTGGCTGCCTTGCTGCCCTGCCTTCAGTTGCCTGTAAGCCTTGCTGCCAAGCCTTGCTGCAGTCCTGCCTGCAAGCCTCCCTGCAGCTCCCTGCCAGCTTCCGCGTCCTGCTGCAAGTCCTTGCTGTCAGCCTGTTCATGCGCTGCCTGCCAGCCTGTGCCAGCCTTGTGCCTTCCTGCTCCTGCCAGCCTTGGGCCTGCATTGGTCGCCAGCCTCTGGCCAGCTCTTGGTGCCTATGCCTGCCTGCACTGCCTGCGCTGCCAGCCTGTCCTGCAGCCTTGGCTGTCTTCTGCCTGCGAGCTTGGTGCCTGCCTCCCTGCCAGCCTTGCTGCCAGCCTTGGTTCCTGCCAGCCTCCCTGCCAGCCAGCACCCCACAACATGCGGAAGCACAGCAGCCTCACCATCTGCTCACCCTGGCAAGAGGGACAGCTACCATCCGCCCCTGGTCTCACTCTGGTCTGTCTGGGGCTTCTGCAGCACTGGCTCGCTCTTGGGGCTGGGCTTCTGCTGCTCCTGCATCTGGAGGAATGATGAAAAGCACTCAGCACCACCACCTCACAGCAACCTGACCCTTCACCCCTGAGACTGAGCGACGAAAGAGTGCCAGAGAACTTTTTTGTTTATAGCTTCTTGTTAATAAAGTCTATTTATGATTCACACACTTGCTTCATTTCTTTTTTTTAATAAAAGGCTTGGTGGAAATTGTTAGAAATGTTTAAGCCTTATTGCATGCTGTGGAGGTTAAGGATACCTTTGGGATGGGTTAGGATACCTGTGGGATGGGTAATAGCTATGGATGGGTTAGGATAGCAGTGGGATAGATAACCCTCCAGTGAAGCATAGTGGGATGTATGGTCGCACCCTGCACCCTCCAGGTGCCACACCTATGGCCCTTTATTATCAATAATAATGTAATAATTACCACGCATGTCAACATAAAAACACAACTCTTTATAAACGCCCTGTTCATTGTAAGCCAACCAAACATACAGGAACAATCTCATCAGTGTGATGAGACAGGCTGAAGAAGCATCCATCAGCATCTACCATCCTGTCTTGGCCACTCTACTGGCTCCACTGGGGAGTTGCACCCGTGTTTCAGGAGGTTGCGCCTGCTTCTTCGCTTCATGTGAGGCTTTGTTGCGGGGCCTTGCACATCCTCAATATCGATCAGGTTTTGCCCTTGTCTCCATTCCCCAGGCTCCATGTCCCAATTGCCTTGCTGAGGTCCACAGCGCTGTTCTGCAAACTGGGTAGCCGGGTGCGCATGAGATTGTGCAGATGCCAGCAAGCTTCCACGTATCCTCCTCACGGTCTCTGGCGATGCTGCGGTGGTGAAAAGTACCTGGAACTGTTGGCCAGGATGCCAAAGGCGTTCTCCACCCACACCCTGCCCTGGACAGCCTGTAGTTGAATAATCCTCTCTTCACGGGGAGGAGTCTGGAACTGTAGGGCTTCATGAGTAGTTGTGAGGAGAAGGCGTCATCCCCATACGATGAAGTTAGGGCACACATCTGGCAGTGTCGTTGGGCAGTTCTGGATCTGGAAACCACGAGAGGTTGCCTTACCTCTCCTTTAGGTGACTGTGTGTATACCGGCATTGAAGATGAGCGTTGCCTGAAGCATCGATGCACATAGAACTTGTAGTCAGCATCGACCATGGCGAAGAGGAACGATGCTGAAGAAGCCCTTGAGGTTGAAATTAGTTGGACCCCCCAGACCTGGCTGGCGCTTTGCAGCCACGTGCTTGCCACTATGGCCCATCGTGTGGGGGAAGTCACTTCTGATTACCACTGCTCTGCAACTTTCTTCCATCCATCTTCAGTGGAGGCACTGAGGAGCTCCTCCATGTATCTTTCGATGATGGCCTGCACCACTTCTCTGACCACAATGCGATTGGTGTTGGATGGCACCTCCAGCCGCACTGCATGCTCCTGTAGGAGGTCCCTGAGGCCAGGTGGCTGACAGAGTGAGTGCCACTTGAGCCAACAGGTTCAGCGGCCGGAAGCTGGGTTTGCCTTGGCACCTGGGTGTCAGCGCTGCCACAAGAATTCGTCAAACATGGGCAGAGCATCTCATGAAGTTCTGGAATGCGCCGAGGTCTTTTTTTTCGTTCTGAGCTCACCATCAGCTTGTTGTTAACAGTCCGATCCTCTGCTCTCTGCGAACCATCTTCGGACCAGACATCTTTTGGTGGCTCCTTTTCCTTCTCGGCAGTGAGTCACAGGCCTGACAGATGTGCTTCGCACTGTTGGCAGAACGCGATGTTGGCTTGGAGACCGAAAAGGACTTTGTTACAATCTCACCTGGTGGACATGACTGAATGCTGTGAAGAGCCAAGAGGCCAAACGAAAGGCTGCAGACGGTCTGCCAACCCACTGGCTGCCTGTTACTGAAAGTCGATTGATTGCAGACGAGTTCCTCCCCCGTTTTTATATAGGCATAATAGGTGTCCGCTTGCACTCCTCTAGGGATCCTCCTAGGGCATCCTAAGTACATCTTTAATATCCGAGAAGTAGGTCCCCCCTCTGCGAACGTTTAATCCGTTTAATCGCTTTTGATTTTCCGCGACTGGCATCCGTACTGCATGATTTTCTCGTTTTTTTCTGCGTCGTTCCTCCTCCTGCGAACGGCGGATCGAGTTGCGTCGGATTGCCAACGTTATCCTAGCGAATAGCGGATGGCGTAAACGAGCATAGCGAATGTGTAGCGGATGCAGAACGACGAATACTGGAAACAGATTTTTCCGCACAAAAGTATTTAGGGCAGCCAAACTTTCTGAGCGATGAAACTCAATAGACGGAATGGCTGGCACGGAATAGAGAGAAGCAAAACGGAGGACAGTGAAGCTACCATCGGCATTTTCGAATGGCTGCCAGGTTTTTTTGTCATTTTAATCCTCATTCGGCATCCGTTTGGTTGTGTGTGACATGGGCTTTAGAAAGGTTTGGGGAGACACAAAACTATTATACTAGTGTCGCATGTACACGTACAGGATGGAAAAACAAAAGTGGAGGCAAGGCAGACTGGATTATAATCAAGTTCAAAAAATATATTTAGACCTGTTTCCAAATCTACTGGTTGGAACTGGTCTATGAAAATTAGCCCAGTGCCAAAGAACAGTTTATAAGATAGTTCTAGCTATATAGTCCACTGACATGTTTTTTTAATTAATCAGAAATTACCTGAAGTTGTTCCTTGTTTTTTCTACCTTTCCCATTTTCATTCACTGTCCCTTAAGTATTATCCATGTCTCAGGACAAATATGCATGTGGGTGGATGTCTCTGTGGGTGGGTGTGCTAATATTTCTTTGGCACAGTTTCTGCTATCATGGTAGCATAACTTGGCCTGCTGAGGCAGAATTTCCTTTTCTCTTTCATCGTCTAGAAATACAATAATTTCTGCCAATTCATTATGAAGGAGTCTCTCTCTTTCTGCTGCAGAATGCCAGTTGGCACTGAAACATCTGGCAAATCTGAATAACTGGACCAAGAGAAGGCCTATGGAGCAACAGTTATAACTCCAAGCCCATAAAACAGAGTATTCTTGAATGTGAAGGAGAAAGAAGTTTCCTTAGAGAACATTTTCTCTGAGGTAAGGTAGGATTAGAATCAGTTATAAAACAAATGGTACCAATCTATTGGTAAAAAAGTTAGAGACCCTTGGATGCTGAAGCCTTTATGAAGATACCTGGGAGAACCAATCCCATTCATTCACCTTGATAAGGCTTTTTGAGTCACATTTCCAAAGATGAAGGTAAAGAAAGAAATATGGAATGAACTTCCTGATATATGGTTGTCACTTAACCCATCAGCCTTCAGTAAGGCTGTCAAGATACGAACTATATAAATAACAATTATAATAATAAATAATCAAGAAGTTGTACACTAGATAAATTTGTACAATTGGCTGCCCTGGATAGAAATGGAAATTGAAAGCCAACACATGTGAAGAGTAGCAGTGAACCTAGTATTAATTTAATAACACAATTGAAACCAACTAATTTACTATCCAAAGCAAAATATTCAGCTGCAGCTATCTCTTCTTTTTCTAAGTATTATACAGAATCACATATGGAATAATATGTCATGAAGTCTGTGGACTGATAGCACCTTCTCACTACACTGTGGGTTGTTATCAGATGTGAGCTAAGGACTTTGAGTTCAAACGCACAACTCATCCTATCTTAATAAACATATCAATTTTAAAATTCTATAATGTTGTATCTAAATACATTACATTTTGCAAAAAATGATCATGAATTATAGAAAAATAGTAAAAAAATTCAACAGTTTCAGCTCTTCTGAAAAAAAATTCCTTTCTCTTTGTTACTATTTTTGATACGCATAAGGCCCCTTTCTCACAAGCACAGATGACTTTTCCATAAGTATTTGGTTATTAAAAATATAGTGCAATAAATCAAGGAAACTTAGGATAATTTTAAAGAAACAGTGTAGCCAAATCTCAAAGTCTCTGAAATAAAGAAGAGGAGAAAAGTTTTCTCAGACGTACAATAATCTAGATGTATCTAAAGAACAATTTAGTATAGATTTTTCTTAATTCATGATACTTAGTCTCAATTTAACTTAATAATCACTTATGAAACAAGAAGGTTCAGTGATACAAAAGAGAAAAAGCAAGTCCCATTTGGGTTACAGCAATGTTTGGGCATTCTTAAATGCCTTCTTTGGCTTCCATGGGCTGCAATATGCATATCCAGTGACACAATTCCTCAATAGGAGAGAGACTGGAAATATTTGATCCTTTTATTTATTTTTTCTTTCTGGTGGTTTGGAAAGGCAAAGTAAAAAATAATGTTAAGCCTTCCAAAAAATTAGCATCTCTCTTTTGTGTTTTTAGTGAGAAAAAAATGTAACATCATGCTGCCAACAATTGGTGGCTTTATTGCTAATTTTAGAGGAATGATTTGGGGAGTGGAGCTGCTTGGAGCTGTAATTCCATCTGTATCTTTGAAAGTGCTAAAGTCTTCTGAAAATAATTGGAACATTACATGCTGCTTCTTATTCCAGCAAAGACTAGGTCTTTCTTAAATTTACCATTCTAATATATTGGGTAATTCATTAAACCAACAACTCTACATGCCAGCACCTCTCCAAACAAAAACATGCACACACCTCTCAGTGCAGCCCCAATTTTATGCCTGCTTCCATCAGCCCCCTAAGGATGCAAAGTCTCTCCCAAAAGTGAGTTACAGGCTGGTATTCCTCTCCACCTCCTTTCACCCACGTGGAGACACCGATAGCATCATATCCAACCTTCCCCAATCCAGCCTGCAATACCTCTAATCTCAGAACAAAATTCCTCCAGATAAAAGACCATGATCTCCAAGGAAAGAGGAGAAAGTTTATAAGGACTGATATGTGGCCAAACACACCCTTGGCAGCCCTTCCATTATATCCTACTCCAGGATCCATACTGTGGTAACAAAATGAACACAGTTCCAAGCATAAGATGGTAAAGCAGCCTCAGGATGCAGGTCAAACAAGCAGCAAACAAGAAATTGCTGGCCTAATCCTGTAAGGAAGGCAGGAAGGAAACATTCTGGTGTTGCTTACAGAAACTGCCTCTCCGTTAACCCTTATTACATTCTTGACAGGACTAGACTTCCTGTCTCAGGAATGTCTCTGGAGTTTTTTTTCCCCTGCTTTGCTGGTACTTNGGCACTGAAAAAAATGACTTATAACCATTTTTCACACTTACGACTGTTGCAGCATCCCCACAGTCATGAGAGGCCAGACAAGGAGATGCGTGCATCGATGTGAGTGATATTGAGTTGTCCACATCCATCCAAGAACATGACCACCAAGCTATATCCACCTGTCACATGACCACCAAACCACACCCACCACCTAAGCCACGCCCACAGAACCGGTTGTTAAAAATTTTGAATCCCACCCCTGGAAGTATGTTATACCCAAGTTCAATCAGAGTTGATTGAGCATCATTGCAAGCTGAGAACTTTCATGTAAGGACTTTGTTTGAGATCAGTGAAATGTTAGAACATTATCTGTGACAAACCACATTGTATACCTTTATATTTTGTAGGAACCCATGTTTCCCTGTCTAGAAATTTCAGCCCTTCACCTTAATATGACAAAACTTTCTGCTTTACCACTTGAATATTGAGTACTGGGTTTTGCTAATTTTGAACCTTGAACTATGAACATTGGGCATAATCTATAATTTTGTCTATTAATATGCTAAATACTTTGCTGATGTTTACACTGGACTGTTAAGAACTTTGCTAAAACTTTAAGAGTAGGATGAGGAGGAATAGAACAATTAAAGAAATCTAGAGATGGACATTCTCAAGTATACATATATATAAATATATATAAAAGTATACAAATCAATTTCATCATGAAAATTTTTCATTTCACATTTTAACACCATTTCTTATACATTAAAGGAAACAATATTTTATTTTTATTAGGTGTAATATTCATAAGATAAGGCAATGCCATACCTACAATATTATTGACTTATTGACTTATATTAGCAATACACTAGCAGATTAACAGAGTTTTGATAGCTCTATGGTTACAACTATTGGAAAGAATGTCAATATTTACAGAAATATAAATAATAAAGTTAAAAAATGTAAACATCAAGTGAATGCCATCTGTAAAGATCAGTAAGAGTGAGATTGTTCAATACTTGTAAAATATTAGTGTCTCTTTGTAGAGAGAGAAAAATGTATTGGAAAGCTACAGATTCATTTAGGTACATACAAATAATATGCAGACTGAGCTGTTTTTGTATCCTCTAGTCTTGTATCCAAACATGCTACTTTTGCTCTTCTGATTGCCTTTTTTCTTTTTTTTCTTTTCTTTTTTTTCCTTTTGCTTTCTAAAACTTTTAAACTCTGTAGTGTGTCTGTCTGTTTTTCTGCCTCTTCCTTCTTACTGGCCAAGATCATATTTCATCTGGTAAATGAATCACAATTTACAGTGGAAACTCCCTATAAGATCTGCCAATAATTGCTAAGTTGATGAAAGAACAATTTTTTTAACCAAGAATATTTGTAAGTTTCTGTTGGCTTAGTATAAGTAAAGACATATGGAATCATGAATGTATGGTTTCACAGTTTGCTAAGATGTGTGCACATAAATATACAGAAGAGGTCTAGTGGTCCAGACAGTGCAGGTTGCTACCCTTCAGGAATCACACCTGCCATTTTTAAAAATTATTAAAGTATGATTATACAGTGAGAAAATAATTGACATACATTGGCAGTGTCTAAAGTACCAATTAGAAAAATTAGTTCAAAAAAGAAAAAAAAAGTCTGGGATATGTTCACTGCCTTGAGTTATTTTTAAAATAATAAAGGCAGGATGTAAATAAATAAATCAATAAATACTACTTGTAGTATCAATACAGAATTAATTAAATCCTTAAAGTTATCATTTAATTAAGACTATATTGAAACAATTTTGCTTATTTTCTCATTTTTAGAACATCAATTGTTCTCAGAAGTAGAGAAGATCCTGAATCCATTCCTTAATATTAGGAGGAATTTTTTTTTCTATTTACGAAAGGTTGCTTATTTATTAAATTTATTTGTTACCTATATGGGGCTATTCTATGTAGTTTACAATAATTAAAAAGGAAGAAAATCAAAAGGGATGTAAACAGAAGTAAAATAATAGAATCCCCTTACAATCTTTTAATTGGGATTTTTCTTCATTAGATTTAGATGATACCCAATTCCAAGACAATTGTTTTCTCAATTTAAAAAAAAAATAAAAAAAAAAACAATATGGAAAATTGAAAATACAATACAAGATCAGGCTGTGCCTAAACAATACACTATAAATATAGGAGCCCATCTAGCAGGGGGCCTATAACCATGATACCCAAGTCCTGGGAGAACAGAATTAAATCCTCCTGGACTAATTTGATGTTATCTTCTGCTGCTGAGCTTACAAACAGCAATGAATGCAAGCAATTGATAAAAGGAAAAATGCTTTAGCTTCAGGTTTGCCACACACACACACGCACACAACCCTACACCTTGAAAAGGCCTCTTTTTTAGCTCAGCTCCAAGAAAACCATTTCCAGTAGGTCAAGCCAGCAGAGGCCCTGCATGGGACTGGTGTTCGTAACATCCAGGTGTGTTACAGCTCTGTGTGGCTGTCAGCTTTAGAACATGAGCCTCCCTCAGAGTAAAGTATTTCTTGCCAAGTGATTGGAAAGAGTTTTGGAGGGCCAATTAAAGCAGGTGTCAGGTTTCTGCCTGCAGAAAGAAAAGAAGTTGTGCTGTCTGAAATCCCACACATATCGTTTCACTTGCAGGAGTCCCAGACCTTATCGGAATTCAGTTTCTAGTTGTGCTAGACCCCCCCCTTTTTTTTTTTAATATCCTCCCCTCTCCCTGTCCAATGTGTTTTCTTTGACAGAGGTCTCAAGGATCTTTGCCAGAACTCAGTTCCATTAGTGAGGTGCCGTCCGTGCTGACTGAAGTACAAATGAAGATGGATCCAAGTGCAATTACCAACTGCTCACACCTCATCTGGAAGGCATTAGCTTGGATTAAGGCTGAAGAGAAGAAAAAAGGAAATGACTAAAGATACCAACCAGGATAAATGAGAGCTTATTTTATTATATTTTAAAAACTTTGTATTCTAGTTGTCAATGACTCACATTAATATCAGCAGGTAAAGATGGAAACAAGCAGTGCAGCAGACATTTTCATGCTGCTCATATGTTGTTGTTTGATTCTATCTATATTATACCTACATTTATATTTACAGAAATGAAATAGTGTCACACAGTAGTTATAATTAAAACTGAATGCTTTCAATGTCGGTAGCATATAAAGAGAATTTGTATAAGATGTTTTACAGGTGGCACTTACCCCCAGCACGAATAACAAGGATGTTCAGGAATAAATCGGAGAGGGAAGTGTTGGAAGTGTCATCAGATACCTGGATCATGGACTTGTGTGGAAGTTAAAAAATACTGGACTAAGATTCATACATGGCTTGAAAAAATGACAAAACAGCATATAGACTTGAAACAAGAGATATTTTTATTGGGTATCTTGCCTGAAGGATACAGTAGAGAATTGACGTATTTCATTATAAATGTGTTAACAGCAGCTAGAATTGCATTTGCTAGAAATTGGAAGAGTGAAAAAATTCCAGTAGAGGAAGAGGTGAATAAGAAAATGATGGAATGTGCAGAAATGAGTAAATTGACAACAGCAGTTAGAGAGCAAGAAGATAAAGAATATCATAAAATTTGGGATTTATTTTATCAATGGTTAGACAAGAAAATAGAGAAGTAAACTATGTTATGAAAAGGAATAGTATAATATTTAAGATAATATGATGTAATGACGTTATACAATTGAATATAAGGAAATGAATTGTATGTTCCCAGGTTTGTTAAAACTGAGATTTGCTCGATAAGAAATATATGAATTTATAGTTGAGTCTAATAATGATACAATAATATAACATAATATGTATAGTTGACCTATGTAATATGAATATGTTTGGAAGGGAAGACCGTTGATATTGTGACATTCCAAGAAAGAAATATACCAACCAACACATTGTATTTTGGAAGATGGTTTTTTGTTGACGTTTTATGTTTGTTTGTCAGTGTTTGTCTTTAAAAAATAAAAAAAAACTTTTATTAAAAAAACTGAATGCTTTGATCAAGGAACAAACAGCACAATGCTGGAATGGCAAATGTTAGTCAAACTTTGCTAAAATATTTCCAAATGTGAACCTTCAGGCCTTTTACAGAAGAAGCAAGACAAATGCTTATCTGGAAGCCTCAGAAAAAACTAATTACAGAGCTGTCTTCTTTAACTCAGAGATGCAGATATGCTGGGCTACAGTTCTCATCATCTCCTGATTGGGGAAATTGTTCCTACTTCACTCCTATGCATGCCTAATCCTACTAATCCTAATCCTACACACTCAGTATTTCTCAACTTTAGCAACTTTAAGATGAATGAGCTTCAACTCCTAGATTTCCCCAGCCAGCCATGGGGAGTTGAAGTCCACTCATCTTAAAGTTGTTAAGGTTGAGAACCATTGGCTTACTGAATTTAGAACAATGGAGAGAGAATCACAGAGTCACTTTATAGGGCAGACCGGTGGCATAGAAAGGTAATTAATAAATAAATAGTTTAAGCAATACAATTATTAACTATTTGGATGGATTCCTACTGCAGTTATTAAAATGTGAATGATAATGGAACATTACTACAAAATAGTCCTGATCAGGAGCTGCCTTTTGTCAAAAAGAATTATAACAATTTTGTATTTGTGAATTTACAATTTTTATTGACGCAAAATGTTTATTAAAAAGAAGATAGGCTGTTGGGTGCATATACAACAAAGAAAGAGTGAGCAACATCTCCTTTCAGCATAGATACCAACATTTTTAACGTTCAATGTAATGTTCCACATAATAGTAACAAGTATAGGAACAGTGATGTTTATATAGAATAGAATAGATTAGAATAGATTAGAATGGAATTCTTTATTGGCCAAGTGTGATTGGATACACAAGGAATTTGTCTTGGTGCAAATGCTCTCAGTGTACATAAAAGAAAAGATATATTCGTCAAGAGTCAAGAATCATCAGGTACAACACTTAAAAATAGTCATAGGGTATTACAATACAATATTACACTACAATAAATAAACCAATGCAGATGCTCTTAGAATATTAAGAAAATCAGTGGTCCAGGGTTTATAATGCTGAGTGATAATCCAGAAAATCTAAAAGTGTTTCTAAGCTTGGCAACTTGAAGAGGTCTGGACTACAGCTCCCAGAATTCAGCATGCTAACAAGGAAATTCTGGGAGTTGAAGTCCATATATTTTCAAGCTGCCAAAGTTGAGAAACACTTGTCTAACATGTGCTCAGTTAGAAAGTTCACAGTGAGCTGTGGAATCAGAAACTAGCTGCTATGCACAGTTGCATTATGCATAGGTGTTAAATAACAGAAAATGGGGTCTTCTCATTTACAAATGTTGCTATGATTTATTCAGATGATGTAGTTTTCTACATTTCCAAGATACAATGAAGTCCATGAATTGGCTTCACACAACAAATCAGATTAAAATATAACCAGCTGATTTATTGTTTGTCGTACATGTTGCGTATCTATATGTGTGAAATATGTTTGCTACATTAGTTTTCTGGAAAGGTAAAAAGAAAAAATTTATTTATCTGATTGCTCCTAACCCATTCAATTCACAATAATTCCATAAGACAATTATGAATAAAACAACTCAAACTTTAAAAGCAATCCTGGATCTCAGATGATGTGCACAAAACTCTATTCCATGTTGTTGGAAGAAATGTCCATCTGGGTTCAGTTCCAAGTGGGAAGAAAGACACTTGAAACATGGAGACTGCTTGGAAGGATGGTTTTAATGGTGGACAGGACCACATTGAGGTCCTGGGTAAAAAGAGCACATGGGTGAAAGAGGGAGAGACATTTGTAACCTCTGTTGGGCTTTGAACTTGCTTCCTGTTCCTGTGGCAAGAAATGCATCCTGATTAGTTGTCAGACTCCCATGGGGCCATGCAGGGGTAACTTTGTAGGTATCTTGAGTCCCGGGCTTGGTTGAATCTTGCTGGGTGATGTACTGTCCCCAGGTGATGTTACAATGTAGTGAACCCTCCTGTTAAATGGGTAGGGGGCTAATCCTATCATGTCCTGGGGACCATGTCTTAATCCCATCACCCGGGAACTGTAGGGAGCTGCTTTGTCTTTAAAAACATGTTTTTCCTTTTCTCATTCAGGGAAATATAATATTCTGCCGTTTTAATATTTCCTAGAACATTTTATTTTTCTAGAAGAGGGGTGGGTCCTAACTTTCAACAATGTATTTCAACAAGTTTTTTTTTAATTTTTTATGTGTATATCTAGTATGGAAATCAACTCTTACACTGCCTAAAAGTGTGAATAGAGTAGATTATGTACAAAGTGTCCAGGTACACTAAATTTTTAACATTACTACCTCAACAGAGCTTTCTTGGTATTTTTTTGAAAACTGGCATCCAAACAGTTTTACATTTATTATTTATTTTGATTTATTAAATTTGTTTGCTGCCCTTTTCACTCTGCTGACTGCGGGCAGCTTACAATGTTAAAAAGAATAAAACAATACAACAATATGTAAACAGTAAGTATACAACAATATACAAATACAAATAATATAAAAATACATTACAAATAGAATTATGAAATGATATTCTTCCTTAGTTGAGATGAAGATATTAAATGTCAGCTGTTCATAGTTCCTACTGTTTGTTGTGAAAAATGGGCCCAATCTGTTATCCAAGCACTATCAGTGATATGTTCTGAAATAAAGATATTTTTTTCATGTTGACTTAAATTCTGAAAATAAAGTTCATTAGATGTCCTTGTATATCTTGGACTTCAGTTGGAACAAGGCAGTTTAATGTAAATTAAAGTATTATCAACCATTTTGAAACTCCAAAGCACATTTTATTCCAGTTGCTTGGCTGAATTGTTCTGGTATTATATTTTGGCTTGCAAAGATGTCTAAAGTACAGAGAAATTGCTTATTTATGAAAAAGCATTGTAAGGTGGGATCTTATTCTCTCTTCTCCTATATTATTTTGTATTCATGCCAATTCAAATTGACATTATTCCAAAATGTTGAAGATGTAATACTTAAATAAACATAGGTGACTGAGCAACTGTAGACATCAAGACGAAAAAGCATTTGCTTTGGATGGCCCTTATTTGTTAGAACTTGGAGCAATATGATGAAATGAAATGAAGCAAAGGAAAACGTAGGCAGAGTATCAGAAGTTCCTTAGAATTAAGTCCAAGACAGAAATATTTGTTGAAGTTTTGAAGAAATTTGATGCCCCTAGATGCTTTGAAAGGGAGGCCTGAAATGTATTTTAGGGTTGAGCCTAGTGGGTGGCATGGAGAAACATATGACTTCTTTTAATAACCTTTAACAAAGCATGCTATATCCCTAAAGGACTCTAAGCTGATTTATTCTTCATTGTCCAAGAGATGGAAGGCACAAACAGATATAATGGGCTTATTTAAGGTAGATTTCCCAATTCTTTAGATTTGCAGGGCTTTGAGGCTGGTTTAAGATTTTACTGTTGCTAGGAATGGGAGAATTTGTTTGTTTGTTTGTTTGTTTGTATCCTGCCTTTATTATTTTGACAAATAACTCAAAACAGCAAACATAATTTTGGTGTATTATTTTTGCCAAATGGTTAAATTTGCCAAATGGAGAAATTTAGTTCTCAGATTTGTATCTTTATGAATTTGACAAATGTTTTTTTTAATCTACGGTGTGTATTTTGTGTGTATTTTGATGCACACTTGTCTAGACATACACATTTCCATTTGTTTTGGCACCTAACATTGAGTTGTTTACAGCATCCACAGATATCAGATGTATATGGCATAAAATAGGGGCATAATCATTCTTTTCAATAGGCAAAGTGCTTCTAGTGGCACTTCCATCAAAGATGGACCGAAGATTGCGATCGTGCACAGCTTTGATCCATGCTTATCCTGTTGGAGGGTCCCAACGGGACTGGATCCATCTTGGACCCACCTCAGAAGGGTGGGGGAAGAGGGGGAGACCACCAACCAGGTTGAGTGGAGCCACATCTCCCCTATCTGGCTCGGCATACTCCCCTTGAAGACAGGAAGTAGCACCAGTTTTAATGACTGCTCTGAAGATGGGAAGCTTCCAGGACTTAAAGTGTATGCTGGAATGGTGAAGTGGTGAGCAGCATGTAACCAAAAAAATTAACTTGGATTTTTTTTTATAACCCCGAGAAACAGAAAAGAAAGAGCCCTTGTTTAAGAGTATGACAGCAGTGAATGGAAAATAAGAGGAAAATATAAGGTAAATAAAAAAACTGGATTATAAAAGGACTATAACGGAATTAGAGACTAAATTTGGAACAAGATACAGAAACTGGCATTAATTAGGCATTGGATAGAATGCTGGACTTGCCCAGAATTGACTATATTTAAAAGAGATAATGGTTGAAAATTAACACTAATACAATTGAAGAGAAAAAAGAACTTTGAAAAGTGGAAAGAGATGTAGAGCACCATCTTTTTCTCTTATGATTTCATGGAAAATTACTGGTCTTATAAATGTATGAATGAGAAATGAAATAAAAGACTATATTATAACAAGAACCCCAGAACTAAAAAAAGGGGAGGTTGCAGCAAAAGGACAAATGAAGATTTGGGACTGTTTGGTGTTGATTGTGACAAGGAGACAGAAGGATTAATAAGAGGAATTGAGACAAACAGATATTTTTGGCAAGGACTAAAATAAGACTCTGACTTTTAATAATATAAAGAATAACTCAACTGATTAAAATAATGGAAGAAACAGGCAAAGAATTCAAGTCGGAACTGCAAACTTCTGGAATTTTAAAAGAATGGAATGTTAAAAGAAAGAATGGAACCATTGAACACACTGGAAGAAAAATTAATGGCGATGCAATTCTCAGAAGAACAAAGAAAATTTAAGTAGGAGGAGTTAAAGGGAGCGTGCATAAGCACACCAACATGCCTACTGTCCCTGTCCTATTGTTTCTTTTATTTTTTATTTTTCTTATGTGTATCCATGTATTCATAA
>BHFT01048941.1:0-14457 GCA_004320025.1 Laticauda laticaudata
AGGCGACGGTTACTTCTTCGACCCAAGTCTGGAAAGAATTTGGGCTCCATTCTTCCCCCTCGGCGAAAATGCTCGAAAGGAAACGCGTGGGGAGAGCATTCAAGGGGAGGCCGGTGGGGCTGGGGTAACTTTGGCGAAGCGGAAGCTTTTGACTCACCCCGGCCCGTCTAGGCGGGTGGGTTGAGTCGCGGTTTTGTACAAGGTGCTCATTTTTTATTTATTTATATATANAAGGGGAGGCCGGTGGGGCTGGGGTAACTTTGGCGAAGCGGAAGCTTTTGACTCACCCCGGCCCGTCTAGGCGGGTGGGTTGAGTCGCGGTTTTGTACAAGGTGCTCATTTTTTATTTATTTATATATATATATATATATATATTTGGCGGCCCCGCGTTACGTTGTGGGGAGTCGTCGTCCGCCCAGAGAAGTCGGGACCTCGCCTCTGGGTGGAGACTGCGCGTGCGTAGCCCGTTTTAAAACACGGGGTTTTTTTTCTTCTTCTTTTCTTCAAACGCCCTCCCCCCCTCCCCCCCCTCCCCGAAAGAGACCGTTTATCTTCCCGTATTCGTGGGGGGGGAGGGGGCGGGGGGNGGGGAAAAAAAAAAAAGCGCCTTCCGCGAGCGCGACGCCGGGAAGCGGACGCCGCCGTCTCGTGACTTGAAGCGCTCGCGCTGGCAGAGAAAAGAGAAGGGCAGGCGAAGCGAGCGAGCGAAAAGCGGGCGGGGAAGCGGAGAGGCGGCGTCGCGGGCGCGCCCACCTCCTTTTGCGCGGTGACGTTGGGCCTCTTCCTCCCCCTGGTGGCTTCCCGCTCCCTCCTCCCTGCATCCACGGCTGCCGCTTCCCAGAGCCTGTGACCCATCGCCGCCGCCGCCGCCGCTCCCGCAGCTTTTCCGTGCCCATTTCCTCCACTCCGCCGCGGCGGCGATGTGATTCCCCTTCTCCAGGCTCGGCCCGCCTCAGCTGAGCGGCGAACATGGCGGAGGTAAGTGAGGGAGAGTCGCGGGTGGCGGCGAGGGGGTGGAAGGAAAAAAGGAGGCGAAGGGAGGAAGGAGACGAGGAAGAGGAGGAAGAGGGCGAAGAAGCGGCGGCCGGAGAGGGAAACGGCACAGGAGTCGAGTCTCTGGGGCCAACCGGGAACTTGTTGCGCGGCCGCTGCCCTCCTTTTCCTTTCGCTTCCCCCTCAAGTTAGTTCGGGAGATGGGAGGAAGGTCCCGAGATGGGCCTGGGTGGCGTCCTGCGCCTAGAACTCGCGGGGGGCCCGAGTCGGGGAGGACGCCCCGGCCCTGCGGGACCCCGTCGTGGCGGGAATGGGCTGGGCGAAGGGGACGAGAAAGGGTGACACCACCCTTTCGTTTCCTTCTGGGATATGAGAGCTGCCTTCCTGTGAACAGCAGAAGAGAAAAAGGCGGCTGCTTTTCTTCCTGTTCGGGACAGTCTGGATTCACCCAGGTTGCCCCCTTATTGGTCTTTCCCCCCCCCCCTCTCCCTCCAATAGTTGAATGGCGGATCTGGGGACACCCAAAAGCTTCGTGGGACGAGTTGGGGAGTTAAGAGAGGCTTATTTTGCTGAAGCGCCTCCTCCTCCTCTTTCCACCCCCCCCCTTCCGATGGTTGGGTGTTTTGAGTACTATATAGTCTTTGAAAGTCTTTGAAGTGGGCAGAGCTCTGTGCTGCTCCGGCATTTGGCAGGATACGACTTTCTAACAGGTTAAGTTCTTGGCTTGTGGACACTGGAAAAGGCCATTCTCGGGATGGGATGGGATGGGGTGGGGGTTGTAATTTGTCAAAACTGCCAACATTTGTCGTTCACGAACACCACCCCCTTGAAATTCAGAAGTTCAAAATGGTATTTTAAACTCTCAGGGTAAGGTTGAGCAACTTATCAGACTTGCTCAAAGTGCCTGGGTGGTGGAGATTGGTAGCACCTGTCCAGCTTTTCGTAGGCATGTAAACTAGGCAGGGACTGGCTTGGTGAAGAGTTGGATGGAAGACCAAAGGATATCAAATCTGCAGGGTGGAAAGTTTTTAAAAAAAAAAAAACCAGAAAAAAAACAACACCGTGTTTCTCCGAACAATATGGCCTCCACAATAGAAGCCCCACCCAATTTTATAGGCATTCAATTTATAAATTGAATTAAGCCCCTCCCCCCAAATTAAGGCCCATATTAAACATGCGAAATAGGGGGGAAATGCGGGGGGGGACTTGCATTTCGGAAGTACTTGCATGCCTGGATATGGTGCTGCCTGCGTTGCTGGGGCACTTACATCAGGAGCCCTTTTCGCTACCGTTGCTTTACTTCTCCTTGCTGCCACGCGTTAGGGAACGCACGGTGTTTGGTGCAGCCATGTGCGTCCAGTCAGGGCTCCTTCCTGCAACGAGCCCTGAGGAGACACTTGCTTCAGCCACTCTCGCCGCCTTTCCAAGGGAAGATGCTCACTTGAGA
The DNA here is from genome assembly GCA_004320025.1 of Laticauda laticaudata. Taxonomy (NCBI): domain Eukaryota; kingdom Metazoa; phylum Chordata; class Lepidosauria; order Squamata; family Elapidae; genus Laticauda; species Laticauda laticaudata. The sequence continues at coordinate 2,441 of BHFT01048941.1, forward strand.
GGATTCTCCATCTCTTTCTCTCTCTCCCTGCAAGGTCAATGTCTGCGCTGAGGAGGAGGTGCACCGCGTTCCTTCTGCTTGCTGAGAGATGAGAAGCCACGCTTTGCAGAGCAAGTGAAGCGCTGCTCACCCGGGCGAGATTGGAAATGAGGGGCAGAAGGAGGCATGCATGCACCCACGGCTCGCTTTTCCGGCTCTGCCCAGCCCGCACGGCTCTGGCGCGGCCCTGGCGGGATGAGCGGAGGGTCCGGCGGGGAGGCACTCGCTACCTTGGTGAGAGCTCTGCCGCCGGAAGGGAGGGGCCCACCTGTCAGCTTAGCTAGAGCACCCAGTGCAGCTGAAGGCGGGCCTCCTTCCGCGGCGCAGAGCTCTCACAAAGGCAGCGAGCGCCTCCACCGGACCTCCGCTCATCCCACCAGGGCGCGCCAGAGCGTGCGGGCTGGGCAGAGCTGGGAAAGCGAGCGCGCGGTGCGTGCCTCCTCCTGCCCTCATTCCCAAATCTCGCCAGGTCGAGCAGCGCTTCACTTGCTCTGCAAAGCCAAGGCTTCCTCATCTCTCAGCAAGCAGAAGGAACCGGCTGCGGCCTCTCCTCAGCCACAGTGCAGACGTTGACCTTGCGGGAGAGAGATGGAGACATCCTCTCAGGCGAAGCCCCTTCCTTGGAAGGTGGCGACGGGAGCGGCTGAAGCAAGTGTCTCCTCAGGCTCCGGTGTTTGGCGCAGCCTCACGTGGCTGCGCCAAACACCACACGGCGTTCCTCTAATGCGCGGCCAGCAAGGGAGAAGGGAAAGCAACGGGGGAGAGAAGGTCTCCCGAACCCCAAGCTGTCCCGCCCGCCCACCCGAGGATGCAAGGGGGGGAATTAAGTCACCCCCAAAAAGATGGCCTAGCCGTTTTTTCGGGGGTCAAAAAAAAATAAGGCCCGTGTGAGAGACACGGTAGCAAACCATTTCTGTTTTGCTGCCAAGAGAAAAGCATATGGATGTAGTTGAACTGGTCTAGGAGAGGTTACTTTAATCCTTTATGCTACCTTATTAGCCTTTGATTGATTCCCACAAGTAATCGAGTATTTTTTCAAAATTGACAGTATAGTTTACTGACAGTTGAATATTCTTTAAAACATTGATGTGTTTAATGTTTTTTTGATACAAGGAAAATCTCTTAAAATCTCTTATCCCAGCTTGAATGAATTACTTATCTCAAAAATTGATAACGTGTTTTAGCACATGTCTTTTAAAAAGAAGCATTTTTCCCCACTCTTTAAGCAGGGGGAAAGATGCTTCTTTTCAAAGACATGTGCTAAAACATGTTACCAATTTTTGAGATCAGTAATTATAAATGCTATAATTAATCCATGTGGAGCCAAACAAGTACAGTGCTTTGATGCCTATACTGCCCTCACCTTTGCTCACTTAAATAAGATTGTGTCCATATGACATTTTTGTTTAAAATGATACCATAAATGAAAAGATGTAAAAGAAATTGGTCTAATTTGCAATTATATTAATATGTGAAAAAAATAGGGAAGCTCATCTCAGGAAAGGTGATATAGCAGTTTTCAGATATCCATCAAAATGATAAAAATAAGGAAAAGATCAGAGAATATTAACCATTTTAGTTGAGATTCAGAAAATGAAACTGATTAGTTTCATGAACATGTGGCTCATGTTCAAACTTGCCTCTTCACAGTTTCCTTTTCGAAAACCTTATGGTTTTTACATCTGTTTGATACAATGAGTTAAAATGGATACACTTAACTTTTCTTTGTTTTATTACAATGTTGAAAGTTTCTTCTGTTTTCGAAACAGCTTTTTCCTGCTTTTCTTTTCTAAATAGATAAAGTAGAATACCTTAAAGTTTATCATTTATATAATTCAATTTTTAATGGTAGGGCTGATGACTTCCTATCAATATGTCCTCTTGTTTTCTGGAGTTTTGTATCTACTTGTATAATTGTATTAGTGTTATACTTATTTAGTCAGTGTTATACTGACTAAATAGTTTCTATTTTATTCTAACAGAATAGTGAAAGTAAATTCAATCAAAAATTGGGGCTCTTATAATTATATAAGAGAGGAAGAAATATATGAATACACATGAAACATATTCGACATTGTTTCTGAAATAAGATTGCGTTTTGAAGTAATGATCACTGCTTAGATCAGGGATGGCAAGCCTTTTTGGCACCAAGTGCCCAAACCGTGCACATACCCCCAAAATACAATGGACTGGTGTTCCCTGTGCGTGCATGCACACACCTCGCATATGCATGGCCCTCACATGCACACATGACCCTGTGCATGTGCCACGTCCCCTGCATGCACCACATGTCCTGTGCATGCACGACAGGGATACAAAGACCAGCTGGCCGGTGGGAGGTACACACTCATGCACAGCGGTGCTGAGCTGGAGCGATGGCACACGTGCCCACAGAGAGGGCTTGTGGCACACATGCCATAGGTTCACCACCACTGGCTCAGATGATCAGGCTATCCAATGATTTTTCTTTTCCTCTGTTTACTCTTTTGTTATAAGGAGGATTCCTAAAGTAATATACAAAGGAATATATTTTTAAACAAAACTTTGATAATCAAAACCCCAAATAATAGCATATTAAAAATAGAAATAAATTGTAAAACAAGATGAAATATTGAAGTTTTTTTTTACTTTAGGGACACACTATTTACTGAACTCATCAAAAATTCTCTAAATCATTACCTGATCCAAATAAAGAGGCACTAAAGCATTTCTGGGGGGGAAATCCTCAAATTTGCATGAATGAGAGTATTAATAATATTGCTAGCTATTAATTTGCTTCAGTAGTTTTAAAATAATTCAAATTCCCTTTAATTACCAAAATATTTCAAAAACCAATCTTTAAAAGACTGATCATGTAGTGGTTTTTATATATAGAATTAAACTATTGATTTTTAACTGAGAAAAGGTATTGATTGCATTGTAGAATGTGGAAAGTCATACATTGTTTGGACCTTGTCACAATTTTTTTACATTGTATTGGTTTTGCAAAGGTAGGTGTTTCTGTTGTAGGGAAAAAAAAGCAGGCTTTTCTGGTTTGTATAGTTTTTATTTTCCCAACTAATCAATAAACAATAAGCTGAGGTTTTCAAATTTCTAAAAGCTACCGTAGTGAAAGTTTTTTACATTTTGTAATAAGTTTAGATTAACTGCAGAGTTTTGATATGTATTTCTTATCTGGTTGAATCAATAGTATATGGGAAGTTGAAGCTCTAGAAGAAATGTTTATGGTAAATTAGTATCAGACTCATTGACAATTGCTTAAGTGGAAAGTTCCTCTTAAAGGTATGAATGTCACAGAATTCTCTTTAACAAAATTAATTGAGATACATGGGATGAGCTTCCTAGAATTTCAACAATTAGTTATTTTCAATTTAGAATCAATATGTAAATTAAAATTCTCAACTACATTGAGACAAGTTGATAAGGAAGTGGATTTCTGTCCTGATAGCAAGGAAGCTTACATAGGTTGTTAATACGTGTTTATACGTCTTTATTAGTTGGGGAACTAATTTTTACTCTACTTTATAGCAGCATCTGAAAAAGTTACTTATGACCATAATGATTCTTGAAATTACAACTATAGCACTACGTTAAGGTCACATGATCATAATTTGGGTGCTTGGCAGCTGGCTCACATTTTATGATGGTTGCAGCATCTTGTAGTGATAATAATGACTTGTTATATTCCCATCCGGCTTCATCCAGCAAAGTCAATGGAGTCATTTAATGAATGTTGTTATTCATTTAACAACCACAGTAAAAATGGTAATGCACCCCAGTTCAAGTCACCTGATGACTCACTTAGTGACCACATCACTTAATGACCAAAATTGCCATCCCATTTGTTTTCATACGTTGAGAATTACTTGTTGCAATAAAAATATCAATACTTATCATGCAATCAAACAACACAATACCAACTTTGAGAGAGGTGTTTAATTTAAATAACAACATAGCATCACAGAGGTAAAAGCAGGGGCATACAAATAGCAAATGCAAGGCTTTTTCCCCAGTTAAAAATTAATAGTTTAATTCTACACATTTTGAGCTCAGAAATGCAGGATACTCCAGATTTCCCCTTGCTCTATACCTTTGATCTTTCAAAGAAACAAGCCTGGTCTCATAATACTCCAACAAGAGAAGAATGGCATGTGAGGGTGAGCTGCTGCTTAAGCCCCTGTCCCACTGCACCAAACGGATGCAAAGAGGATGTAAAACGTTAAAAAAACATTGGAAAACGCTAGGCATCCATTGTGTACTCATTGCAAACATGTTTCATACGCTCTATCCTTTGAGCATCCATCCACTGAAATATCATCCGCTCAAGAAGTTTTGAGCTGCACAAAACTTTGTGAAGGGATGAACTTTCCGCTGTGTACGATGTAAATCCGTGACATACGAGCAACAAACGTTCTATGTCTGTTTATCATCCGTTAAACGTCCGCTGTATCNTATATACATCCTCTAGGCTTCCTATGAACATCCGTTTAATATCCCTGCTACATACTACCCACGTCCGTTCTTTTCCGTTCTGTTTATGCAAATTTTTGCCACTTTTTGGAGCGGATGACAACGGATGGAGCCACCCCTGAAATTTTGCTTGTCCGCTGTGTCCTTTTTGCATACATTTTGCATCTGTCGGCCAGTGGGACCTAGCCTTTACTTCATCATTTTCCACTATTGTTTCCAAGTAAGCTGTTACTTCAACAACAGTAGTGGTGCTATTATTGACAGTCACTTTCTAGTCCTCAGCCAGGAATGGGATGCTGTGTAATGACTTTCTTCTCTTTCTTGAGAACCAATCTCAGTTGAGAAAGTATCAACAACTTAACTCTCAAATTGCATAGCTCCTTGTGAGAATTTTGCTTTGAGGCCCAGAGAGCTCTACATACACCACATGTTCTGACAATGTATTTATTTGTTGAAAGCAGAATGAGAATGAAGCCAATTATTTTTCTTTGTTGGGAGTAAATTCTGTAATTATGCTAGAGAATCTGGTTTCCAGTGACAATAAATTACCAATATTTATTTATTGCATTGATATCCTACCACAATTCAGATGGACTCTTGCCATTAACATTAATATGGAAATAAATGATACTTTAAATTTCCTGGTCTCATATAGTTTAGATTTTTTAGAACTTTGTAGATCAACATGAGTACATTGAATTGTACTTGGAAGCACAATAAAAAGCAATGAAATGTTTGATAAGCAAACATGATCCATGTCTGGAGCATATGTTTTGCAAAGATCTCCCTGCTGTCTTTACACAAACTCCAGTTTCTGATATAGAATTTGTTATATAAATCAGGTTTGCCTAACATGATAAAGTTAAAAAGTTCTTGAAAATCACCTGGCCCAGTTCACTGTTCATTTTAACATTTTTTTTAGTGAAAGGTGCTGTTTTAGAGTATGCTTGACAGAAAGCTGCCTAGCTTCTGCTTCAATACCTCCAAAGAAGAAGGAACATATAACTACTTGAGGCAATCTGTTTGATTGCCAAACAGCCCTCAGATTTTAGAATATTTCCTCAATCTATTTATACATTTATAAACTTTCAGTCAAAGTGATTCTAAATGATGAGAAAGCAGTTGCCAGTGCATAAAAGAAAAGCAGTATCTTATTAGTTTTAAAATTATAACATAGCATTCCTACACCAGGTACTCTGTAGCAGTCAAAAACCAAATGTGTTCCAGAAAGCCAAGTTTTATGATCTTTTGGAGCATCATGACAGTGGGAGGTACTCTTGCCTTGGCGGGAGGACAGACTTTTCCAGAGAGAGAAGCCTACTTCAGAGCATTCTTTCATTGTACCTTTTGATTGGCTGAGCAACTTTTTTCCCATATTTTTTTATCTCTTGGTGTAGGAAATTGGTTACCTTTGGAGGCAACATGCTTCAAACTGCCATTTGCAGGGTGACTGACATGTAGAGATGAAACTCCACCTTCTACTTGCCAATACCTGGAGCTAGCTGATTGGCTAGTGTGAGACAGAATGACAGAATAATATAGATTTTGCCCTAATCCAGCTGGGTATTCTTTTTTGAAATTATATTTTTTTATATTCCTGCGAAATTTAGATTACCCTGAAAATGATGAAATATCTCTCATATCTTAGTGGTTAGGCTTCACCTCTTAACTTTGTTCTCTGTCATCATGCTGGTTGGAAATTCTTAGATTTCCATCTTAAAATATGCAGAGGGCACTAGGATTATGAAGAGTATTAAAGGGATGAGGTCACTCAGCTCAATCCACTTCACAGAGGGATTGTTGTGAAGAAAATAGACCTCATTCTTTATATAAACTTATCTTAACAGTACAAAATAAAGGTAGAATATGCATCTGGTAGTAAATAAGTAAATACTGCTGTCTTTTGAAAAACTTTGTTATAAACAAAGGAGTAGAAATTCTTAATTATAGTGCATGAACTTTGTCGTTTGAATAATTACAGGTGGGGATCAACTTGTTACCTAAATTTTTCCATACAGTTGGTGCTATTTATCCTTGGCCTGTGACAGTCTTGTAGTTAAAATGTCTGGTTGGGGCTGATCTTGAGCCCCAGAAAAAAGTGGACTATCAATATAATAATCCTAAATGTATGCCACTATGAATCTTTGGACACCTAGGCAATTACTTCCTTTCATGACTTACTGTGAACTCAATATTCTTTCTTAATTAGTTAAAATAATAGTCTGATTTCCAGTGTTATATCATTATTTTTAAAATGTAATCGCCAAAAGCTATGTCCAATACTTTTTTGTTGTGGTTATTGGACATATATTTGAGAGATAGTAGGAAATCATGGCATTTCAAAAACTTATAGTTGTTTTTGTATATTAGGCTTTTAAAATCTGTAGTTGTTTCTTCTGGATAACAGGAACAGCATAATATTGACTTTGAATAGTTTGTTGAAAGCTGTACAAGTGGTGTTCTTTTTATTTGTAATTTCTTGGGCTTCTGGCTTGGTGGACTGGAGTTATGGAACTGACAACTGAACCACACTTAGCTATTTCTCACTCTGTTATGATAAAAGAAACTTGGTACTCTGTCCATCAGCATATAATAGTGACCAAGATGAGACAAAACTTGCTGTTAGGGTAGAAGCTGTCAAAAGAAAGCTTAAATTTGAAAATAGGCTGAATAGGGCCAAGGTTGCAGCAAAAAAAAATCCAAGAAAATTTTACCACTATTCCCCTTTGGAGCTCACAGTGTCATGTAACATGAGCTTTTTTTTTTTTTTTAACTTTGAACTCCTTTCTTTCTCTTTGCCAGTCACATGACTTAAAGTGGAGCTTAAATTAGAGGGTTGGAATGAATTCTGAGTGCCATGCTCTGCATCCCTAGCTTTTAAAAATATGTTTTTGATAAATTTGCATCCAGCTCTCATTGTCATTCTTATCTGATCTGAATCTGATCTGGAACTTTTGGAATATGAATGAGATGAAATGGAAAATATCTATTTATGCAACAGTGGTGAATATCTATTCATGTATTTTTAGAGATACTTTGTATATTTCACAAGTTTTTGTCTATTTTGCTTGATTTTTTTCCTTGATTAAGAACCAGGTATTTTATTGTTTGAATGAAAACTAAACCTGGGAGTAAAAACCAGAGTAAAAACTAAGGCTATAAGGATATGGTTCCTAATTTTGCAAAATTCTTGAGAACATGCTTTTCATTTGTTATGAAATTTTGTGCTTCCTGAAAGGTAAAGGAGGTGGCTTTTTTTTTTTGAAGTGACTGACTGAATGTTGAAGCAGCTCTCTATTATTGTACATGGCAGCTTCAGTGAGTAGAACATCAACATTTATGTGTAGTTGATGAGCAGTGTCTAAGTACCGATATTAAGATATTATCTTAATGTCTTTAGTATAGCTTCTTAAGCACTTTAGTCTTTGAGGAAGGTCCTACTGCCAATAACAAAACATTTAAATTCTGTTTTGATATTACATGTACCATGTAGTATTTAAATTACTATATCTACTGTTGCTGAATGCCAGATCCATCTGTAATAATACTACCTTTATTCATAAGTTGGTGGTAGGTGAATAAGTAGATCTAAGGTATATATTATTGGGCAGAGTAGGGCTGTGGTCCTATTGAAAATAAGAGTGAAAAATGGTCATAAGTCATTTTTTTCAGTGCCATTGTAACTTTGAATGGTCACTCCACACAAGCAAAGTATCAACAAAAGAGGAGGAAAAAACTACAGAGAAATTCCAGAGACAGGAAGTCTAGTCCTGCCAAGAATGTAATAAGGGTTAACGGAGAAGCAGTTTCTGTAAGCAACACCAGAATGTTTTCTTCCTGCCTTCCTTACAGGATTAGTCCAGTAATTTCTTCTAACAACCGGTTCTCCAAACTGCTTAGAATGTTAACAACTGGTTCTAGCGAACAGGTGTGAACTGGTAGAATCCCACCCCTGTGTATGTCTTTTTCACTTATTAAATCATAATTTAGTTTCACTTGTAAATCCTCTATTTCCATCTCTTTCTTATAAATTTGTTGTAATCCACCTTCAATTCAATTTCAGTTTTATTCAGTGAGCTTGTTCCTCTTCAGTACCATCTTCGAATTCTTCAGTAATAGTAAATAACTTCCTGAAATCCATTCATTATAGATCTCTCTTAAAGTGTCCAGTAGTGTCCAACCTTCAAAGTTATCACTTTAAATCCAAATATATAGACATTTTCCCAAGGGAAGGAAAAAATCCTTTCAATAACTTCAAAGTCTTAAATAAGTCCATTTGTATTTTGTTTGTATGTTTGTTAAAAGCTTTCTAAAGTTAACACTAAACATCCTTTTGCTATAGTTACCATTTTTTTTGCAAATCTTTTTATAACCTTTCGTCGCAATTATTAAGCAAATCACCATGGTCATTAAGTGAATTTTTGGGCATTAAGCAAATGCATTGTTCACTGTGAGGCATTTTGCCAAAACTGAAAGTAACACCGGTTTTCAGCAAAACCATCATAAATCGTTGTCACATAATGTCTATAAATGTAGGCCTGTTACTGAGTGCCCAGAATGCAGCCATGTGACCATGGGTCGGGACTTGCCCATTGGAATTTCGTAACAGGGTAATATGTATCTTTGGCGGGGGTTGTAAGACAAGAACTACCTGTATTGTCTATGGCTAAAAATAATGATTGAATATATTTCCATGATGTGTTTATTTTTCTTTTTTGTAACAAATCATACATCAGACATTTACTAGGCAATTATATGCTTGATTTAAATACAAAGGTTAACATAATTAGTGTTATTACTAATAATATTTTCTTTTTTTCTTTTGGACAGCCATCAGTTGAATCAGCGAGCCCAGGTAATGTTTTATTTTTAATATTTACTAAACTGGAGAAGATATAAGTACTTTATTCAAGTTCATTTGATTATATATATTATAGAATGCAGTTGTTGCTATAATTAACGACACTGAACTTTATTTAAAAGAGTTTGTGTTCCATACTAAAAGGCAGTTTGATCTCAAGGGACCACTTCTAATGATCGTTACATGCTCGGCAAATATTAGGGCTTTATAAAGCTTTTGAATGAAGTGCTTCACAATGTGCTTTCTCCTCAGCAAAGCAGCTAGCTGTGGATGCAGGCTATGAACAGCTATATTATACTTGCAGAAGATAATTGCTTTAATAATTTTAGGAGAGATGTTTCATTTGAATGTTTTACATAGCTCTAACAGATGTGCCTGCGTCACATTGCTCTTATATATTTCTAAAAATGTGTCTTTCAACTATCACTAGAATTTGGAAAATATGCGTGTAACTATGGCATTATCTAACAAAGTTCAGATTAATGCAACAATGCAATTTTTTAAAAAATGAAGGTTTATTATACCATAACTACGGCCAAGTGCCAGCATGAATATTGTTATCCACTTATAATAGAATTGTATTGCAGATTTATTGATTCTTTTGGGATAATACACATATTTTTGGTAGGTTAACCCTTTTAAGATCTGCTTAATTAGCAAAAGAGATCTCACTTGTATTTTGTATTTTTGTATATAATTTAAGAGTCTTAAACAAAGGCAGCAATTAGCCTATTACTGATATTAAAAAGCTAAACCGGTTCACTTCTCGTTAATATTTGGATGGGAGACTACTAGGAAATCTCATAACCTTTTGTATTCAATAAACATAAACCACAAGATTCTATATTATAATCAGAAATGTAACATTTATAAATAAGTATCCAGTAGAAGAGAATATACTGTATATAGCTCAGGTTTGAACTCTGGGGTCCTTAATGATGTCTACAATGAAATGAAATGCTTTCAAGCAAACAACTGAACTTAGAGAGCACCAAGGACTCTATAAGCCACCTCGAGTTGCTTTGACGAATAGGCAGCAATACAAATCTAATACATAATAATAAATAAAATAATAATAAAGGATATATTTAAATTCTGTCTATCACACTAATGTATTTGAAATATTAAATGTTAAGGAATCATAAAGAAATTGACAATTTGGTAAAATCATAATACAATATTTTGTTGTAATGTAACTTTATTATAACACCTTGATTAGGTTTTTTTTCCCTTCTTATATTTGGGAATTAGCTGACTTGATACTGAAAGCAAAGCTACTAACTTGAAATGATTTAAAGTACTATAACGAATTATTTTAAGACACTTGGATTGTTTAGCCTTAATAAAACTGGGGGATGGTAGGAATGAATGGGGTAACATTCTTCAAATATGTAAAAAGTGACACAGACAACCAAAATACATTCTGTATTATTCCCAGATTCAGAACAAAAAATAATGGATTCAAAATAAAATAAGACAAATTCTAATTCACCATTAGAAAAATTCTAATTATCCAAAGAATGTTGGGATCACCTTTGCTAATTTTGTTTAAAGAGTACTTAACAATCATTACTGGGCCACTATAATTTGACATTTGGTACAGAAATGTACCACTAAATTCCACTAAATGCTCCTTTCAACTCATATTCAATGCCTCTTACATTTTTTCTACATAATCTGAGAAACCTGGACATAAAGCTGTTACATAAAGTCAGTTCTTACATTAATATCATAGACTATGATATGGAATATGAGGTTAATTAGAATAAGTAATTGTGGCAAATTTTTCATGTAATTGTCATTATTGTCTACTTTATGTAATGTAACATAAGAGCTTAGGAAGCTACTATGCTAGCCATAATAAATACAACATTTACTGTCCATAAATGTATTGGAGATTTTTGACTTTCTACTGAGCTTTTTTAGTAAATCAAAATGAGATTATTAAGACATACTGTAGTTTTGATAAAAGAAAAGAGAGCATAATAAAAAAGTATTGGTATAGTTGCAGAAATGTTTAAAAAGATATGGTATTTTTATGGTTATTGGGTACAAAGAATTTTATTCTTAATAATTGAAATATTATTTTTACTCTTCCCCTATTCAACAGAAACATTAGTTTGTTATATGTGTCTGGAAAGGGACTTGCAGAACTCTGGGCAAAAGGGTATGAGAGGTGACAGCAACATTTTGGAAATTCAATTTCAGTTTTATGCCCGGTACAAGTTCTACAGTCCAGATTTTTGTACTTCAGATAACACAGAAATATGTAAATGAGCAGGTTTTCATTTGAGTTGATGCAGAGAAAAGGAAGAATAAAGTGGGTAGGCTTTAAATTTCAAAATGTTTTGAGGAAATGAAGAATTAAAGGTAGTTTTCTGAATATGTATTGTAGAATGGAAGTAAAACAGCCATGAGAATAAAGAGAATGCTTCAGGAATAGTTCAGCATTGAGCAGAGGGTAACAAAGTAACAGAGTTGGGAGGAAACTTGTAGGTCTTCTAATCCAGCAGCCCACTGGTGGGCCATGAGAAAATTTTGATGGGCCGCAGAGAAATCTCACCCCCAGAGCACCCCCCCCCCAAAGCAATTAATCCAGGCTGTGCAGAAACATAAGGCTGCGCCACCCACATGGCCCACGGGAACC
>BHFT01048943.1:0-16341 GCA_004320025.1 Laticauda laticaudata
AGGAAGAGCAAGCTCCTGGGTAACTTGGATGTTTTTTAGATGTAAGGACTTTTTATAGAAGATAGCAACACCACCTTCTCTACAAATTTCATGATCTGATCGTAAGCATGACAGTCTCTTACTGTGGTAATGGAGTCAGGGAGAGATGTATTGAGCCATGTTTCACAGACAAATATGACGTCGAATTTAGCCATATTTAGTAAGAGGAGAAATTCAGGTATTTTATTCGCAAGGCTTCTTGCATTGAGTAGATTGCATTTAAGGCCAGCAGTAGTTGAAACTGAAGTAGTTAGGGGTGTGTGTGCTGAGTCTTGGGTGATGGTGGATTGGTTGAGGAAGGGTTGTGGTTGAAGGTTAAAGCTGAGTTGCAGGCTGTGTGACTTACTTTTAATACAGTCAGCATGGTCGTCAATGAATTTAGTAGAATTTAGCTACTAAGGTCTATAAAGTAGACATACTACCAAATACTTTTTTCCGCTCTTAATTGAGTTGGTTTTTAAATGGAGATTTCAGACTGGTGTTTACATATGAGATGACGGTTAAATAAAATACTGTTACAGATAGAGGCAAAACAGACTGTAAAAAGAAGCTAAAAGAGTACAGATGTTAAGGTACTTAACCTTAATCGTAATTAAGCTACAGACTTAAGAATGGCTAAGCAAAGCTCCCATTAGTGGTTACTTTTTACAACATAATGGTAAACTCAAAGAAAACTGATAAAAGAAAACACAAGCTACTTTAAATTGTATAAAAAGAAGAAAAGATTTATAGAAGTTCCCAGAAAAGATCAGTATTTCTCAACAAATTAAGCTTTTACAGAAACAATTATCTATGTAAAAAAAATAAGAAATGAAAATGAATTATGGAAGATAAAAGTATTTTGAGTTTGCAAATAAACCAAGGAAATAATTGGCATACAAATTATGAAAAGAAAATGACACTGAAATTGCAGATAATGTGGCTGTAATAGCAGATAATGTGGCTATAAAAACTTATTTAATCAATATTATTCTAATTTAGATAAAGGACAATAATTTTTGGAGGAAATAGATCAATATTTAAAGGCACAAAATTTATTGTGGATTGCAGAGAAAAAAGAAATAGATTACAAATGGACTTATAACAATAAGGGAAGTTTGTAAAACTAGAAAAAGTCTAAAACAGGAATGGTTCCTGGACCATACATGGGTTATACTTTTCTTACTATCTTTACAAAATATGATGAATTCTACTTTATAGAGCAAGGGTCTTCAAACTTGGCAAATTTAAGACTTGTGGACTTCAACTCTCACAATTCCTGAGCTAACATGGCTGGAGGAGGAATTCTGGGAGTTGAAGTCCACAAGTCTTAAAGCTGTCAAGTTTGAAGACCCCTGTTATGGAGTATAAAGATGCCAGAGAGCTGGAAAGAGCTGGAAAGTTGTTTACAATGGTTCTGACTGAGAGATTGAAAATAGTTATTCAATAATTTATTTATGAGGATAAACATAGATTTTTATCTAAAAGATTTTTAAAGGATAATGTTAAAATACTTTGGATATTTTAGATTACTAGGAGGAACATAATGAAAAATCGGCCACATTGATTGTCTTAGATGCAGAAAAGGCCTTTTACAATTTGAACTGGGCTTTTATGTTTAAAATTTTGGAAGATAGGAATATGGGAGAGAATGTATACAATAAGTAAGTATTTGTAAGTTACATTTATAATTCATAGAAATCAATTTATACTTCATAGAAAGCACATATCATTGTCAATGTAGATTTTATAAAAACTCTTAAGGTACAAAAAGGGACAAGACAGGGATGCCAGTTGTCTCCTGTCCTTTTTATTTTAGTTACTGAATAATTGAATATAAGTCAAGATGACAGAATTGTGGGAATAAAGATGTAAAAACTTAAGGGCATTTGCTGTTAACTTGATCTTGGTTTTAAAGGATCACTAAAGGAAACAGAAACATTAACGGGATTAACTAATTAACTGATAAAAATACAACATTTTATAATGCTTAGTGGACATGCAAAAAAGTTAAATTCAAATACATTCAATTATTTTGGGAATTTTAAAGATTAATAGTCAACTGAAATCAGAACTTTTCCTCTTTGGACAAACAGTTGGAAAAGAATCACGGACCATTGTTATATAATGATTGCAACATTATTGTATGTACAATGATAGAAAGTCTGAAATCAGAACTTTTCCTCTTTGGACAAACAGTTGGAAAAGAATCATGGACCATTGTTATATAATGATTGCAACATTATTATATGTACAAAGATAGAAAGTCTCAGCAGTAACTATTACAGAGGAAAGACTAAAGATGACTGAACTCATAGAAATGGCAAAATTTGACTTGTTAGATTAAAGGAAAGACAAAATTTGAAGGGTCCTTGGTTGTTTTCTTGTAGACATTTCATTACCCAAAGTAGGTAACATCATCAGCACGGTATCACCTAGTTTGGGTAATGAAATGTCTGCAAGGAAACAACTGAGCTCAGAGAACACAAAGGACCACTCATTTCAGTCCTGAACTACAAATATTCCCCTTTACTGATAAGACAAAATCTATGTTTTGTGGTGACTGGAAATCCCTTATGGACCCTTTGTGTAAAAAGCAACAACAAAAAGTGAACCTATGATTTATGGTTTTAACGATCAGAGAGAGAAATAAAGTATACAAAAAGAGAGTCATGATATAACTTTGGAAAGAGAGATCAATTTATAACCATACCTACAGCTGCTGTGAAGGAGATTGGAAGATCTTTTACATTTTTATCCTTTTTCCCTTAAAATATCTTCCTTTTCTTTTTCTTTTTTTTGCTCTTTTTAAATTTGGATTAGTTTCATTCTTGTGTTTAAAATTCTCAATAAAATTGTACACATATTCAGAGTAATACAGTAATAACACCACAGTAAAAGATACATAATAGAATGTAATACAGAGTGCCATGAATTTCAAAATACTATATAAATTAGACACAATTCAGCCAAGGTTAAACTTCCCAAATTTTATTAGCTGTATGGACAGAGTGCAGTTGTCCTACAGACATAACTGCTCTTGAAATTCAGTTTTACTGGACAGTAGCCATAGTGTGTAACATGCCTTGCACTAAAAATGCCTGCTTATTTAGAGAAGGTAAGAAACCTAAACATTATTAAATGGTTTTAAGTCAGTTTTAGTTTGGGCTTATTCACAGAAAATATATTACCTTCCTCTATCTCAATTTATTTGTCCTTTGTTAAATTCCATTGCTATATAAACAAATCTCTTTAGGGAAGCAAATCAATAAAGTGCCTAATTTGATTAACCATGTTTTAAAATTCATCAAGATAACTTAGCATAAATAAACTGCTTACTTGTCAGTATTTTCCATGTCTTCTTTTCATCATCGTAATACTGAACCAAATTGCTGGGAAGCCGATCAGGTCCAGGAGGCAGCCCTCCAACCAATAAAAGCATTTTCTTGTTGGAACGAATTCTTCACCCCCAAAAAGAGAGAAAATAAAAATCTTATGTTATTGGAGAGTGTTTTAGTAATAGCAATCAGAAATCTCACAAGAATTTTCACTGTTTATAATTTTCTATTAACTTTTTTGTTTTTTTCCCTTTATTTCCTTATTTTCCTTATTATGTCTCAACAACTTTCTGTTGTTTATAATTCTGTTGTTGAGACAAAAAAAATCTGAAAAACTATGCAGCCTTTTACTCATGGGATAATATGTTTTCTTCATGCAATTTGTTAAAGGTTCAATCTAGAACGACCTTTTTCTTCATATCATTCCCTTAAATCATCACTCTTTACAGCTGAATGCACATGGAATGCTCTGGAGTTGTACTAAGGTTAAACATTAAAGTTGCATGTCAAAATCGTATTCATCAAAATTATTATTATAAGCCATTCTAAACCCAAAGAACCATAAAAAAAATTAAGGCGATGCCACCTAAGCTGTATTGTCTAGGCCCCCCAAAAAACCACTGAGGTACCACACTAGTAGTAGGATGGCCTGGGTGCCAAGTCCCTGACAAGTTTCGTAATTGTTACACTTGCTTTCAAAAAAAAGTTTATCCCATCATTTTATTTTCCACATGACAGTTTACAGATGTTACTCCACAAAGAGGACTTTCAAATCAGGGAGGAAAATAAGAAACCTAGAGGGCAGAAACAATAGAAAGTCTAGAGGAACAGTGAGAAAAAAGGCCCTGCATCAAAAAATACATTAAATATTTCTGCTTTCTTTCCTAAGATTGCAGTTTGAAACCATAACCCTACTATGTAAAAGTAGTGGATCATCCCTACTTCATTGTTCCTTCTTTTTGTGCTTCTCTTCACTATATCGTACTGTTTGCAAAGAGATGCTGCAAACTCTTTGTTGGTTTCTGCATTTTTGTATCCAGGATTGGTAATCAGATTTGTTGAATGTGTGAGACAAGGAAAATTAAAGTATGTCCTACATGTCTCGGTGCCCCAAGTCAGCTGCTTCTCCAGCCTTCCCCATGTTTATACCATTGGAGAATGTAAAGAATTTGCAAGCCAACTCCTTAATTACATACTTCAAGTTAAATTCCAACATACCAGTACAATTAGAAGCATTTCAACCATAGTTATACACTGTACTCTACTTAGATCTAAAGAAATTTTCTGTTGCTTACTTTAGCCTGGCCTTCCAATTTCCTCCGTTCTGCCCCCATCCCATTGCCCCTCCTTTCTTTGCCAGCTATAGCAACACCAATTGGTAAAAATGAGACTGTGATGTTGAGAGCCTCCCCAGAGTGGAGTCCTGCCAATGCCTGCCACTGATCCAGCAGCATGAACCTGCTCAACTGTGCAAAGTCACTCTAATTCCCTCCCTCTGTTTTTCTACCTTCTCCCCCAGGGGGCAGCCACTGAGAAGAGTGACTACCCACCCATCAAGAACTGGCAATTCGCTGCTATTAACCGTGACCGTGATTCCCAATCTGCCTGGCAGTTCTTAAGAACAGGGCTTCAATGTCTCATAGGCAGTAAAAGCTGTAATATGCACCCTGGCCTCCATCACTATACCTGATGAATGCACATTTCTTTGCAACACTAATGGTTTTAACACAAATTCAAGAGAAAAGAGGAAAGGAGACCTAGACCCCCTAGATGAGTACTGATTCTTTAATAGTCACTTTACATATAATTGAGTATCTATCAGTTACACAAAGCCTGGAAAGTAATAAAAGCCCCAAAAAAGGAATTGTGTTAAAGTAATTCATTCTACTTTAATAAAGAATAACTTACATAGCATAATATATGCCCAAAATTATGTATTACCATATAACACCAGTTTTTGTGCTGCTGAGCTACTTGAGATTACTGGTTAGCTTCTATTATTCACTATATTAATCCTTCACACAGCTGTATTAATCCTTAGGATATTTCTTTTCCATTCATCATTCTGCATTATGACTGAATTATTTGGGCACATGTAGAAAGTGGGCAACATTTCTGATGTATATGCTTAGTGATAATGATAACAATAATCTCTGCTTTCAAAAGAAAAGTAAAGGTGCTACCAATAGAGTCAACACCAAAACATCTAGAGCACCACTTGAGCAGTACTGGCATTAACAAAATCACCATAGTCATAGTCAATTGCAAAAGGCAACTTTACTTGTAACAGCTTATATTCCGCAATAATACTTTTAACACTATCAAACAATAAAATTTGTCTATCCCAGGTCCTCAGGAACTACTTAATAGATGGATAAATTCCAGTCAATTCCAGTCTAAACATCTGGATGACTATGTGACCAATCATAATAATAAAAGTTCCTGAGAGGGAGCTTTATTACCAATGTCAATGTGCTGAAATCTCTAAAAGATCCATCTGCTTAGAATGTAGTGTACATGTACATAATTGGCACAGTAATCTACTTGAAACAACCAAGCAAAATAAGACATTTGTAACATTTTCTGTACATTCTATAATTAGTATATTAAGAATGAATTAATAACAATTAAAACAGAAAGTTCTTACTGAGAAAGCCTTCTAGAATGTGCAAAGGGTTATACCAATGTATCAAAATATGGTACATATTATATATAATATCACACTGCCAAAATTATGCTACTCATTACTATGTCATAGGATGGTTTCATATTGGGCCTAACCAACTAAAGTTCAAGTAGCTGCAACAAGAAAACTATGTTCATGTCCAAAAGTGCTACCTTTCCCATTTTATCTATGCCATTAATAGCTTTTGATGGGACATTCCCACCTTGATTTTGTTTAAAACTGGGTTCAGAAAACAGGTCCATTTTTGTCATTTGAAATTACGGTACTGGAATGAAACAGTGTTAAATCCTTCCTTTTCCCATTTGCCCATCAGGCTAACTCCCACCTACTTCCTGCTTCTTCTCTTTCCCCCAATATCCACGCTAATATAGCTTTATTTGGTTTTGAGCACTGAACAAAACCATTTGCCCAGCACTAGTGGCATTGGAAGCAGCAATATCTAGCACTACTGTATCTATGTGCTGAAAAGCAAAGATTGGAAGCAGCATTTCCACCAAACTTTGCTTTTCAGCACATAGATACAGTGGTGCTAGATATTTAGAAAGGGGGAGGAGGAAGAAACTAGTGCCTTTTGTCATTAGTGTCACAAAAAAAAAATCAAAGCTAAAGAGAAAGCAGCTAGTATTGATATGGAAGAGTGAGAGAATGGTGTGAAACCCTGTTCCTCACTGACTCTGATTCAATTCTTATTTGTTAATAACTTTTGGGATAGTAATTCGTCCTTTGCAGTGGGAATAACATTAAAAATATGTTTGGAGTCCATTTCTGAATTGCATTCAGATTACATTCAGAGTTTCTGATGCTTAAGAAACTGTGCTGAATCTTCACCATTTACAATATGCATTTCAATAAGGAAATATAAGATAATCTAATGCAGGGGTGTCAAACTTGATTTCATTGAGGGCTACATCAGAGTTGTATTTGACCTCGGGGGGAATGGGGGGCGGGGCCAGCATGACATCACTTGTGTTGGGGGACACCTATGGTGGCTTGAGCATTCTGCCAGTGGAAAAACATTCTCCAGAATGGTTTCAACAGGATCCACGTGTGGGATATATTCAGCTGTGCTTGGCTGTAGACAACTGAAGACACGCCCCCTTGGGCCACCGTCCCTAGTTATTCTATTCAGTCTTGGCTGAACAGACGTGCTGTTTGATAGCTCCTCTATTTTTACAAATAGAGGAATGCTGGCAGTTTAATTCTCTTTTAATTTGGAATTGATTCACAAACAGCCCTAAGAGGACTAAAAGCACAAAGGGCTTCCTTCTGCCTTCATGCTCATTGCAATACAGCTGCAGGCATGGACACAACTTCGTGCCTGCAAGATTGCAAAGGAGTTCCTGTTTTCACACCAAAGCACTGAACTACAATATTCCTCCTGCTAGGCAGGCTGCCCAAGGAAAGGGAGCGCTGGCTAGCCAGTTGAGAGAGAGAGCAATTGCAGCGCGAGTGGCTCCTGAGCTCTATTTTCGGCTGTGATGGCCTCCTGCAACCCTCTGCCAGGGAAAACGGTGCTAGTGAGCTCCATTTTTGCTAGCAGAGGTACCGTGGGGCAGTCCTTCACTGTTTCCAGGGCAGTCCCTTAAACCAGATCTAAGCACCCTGCACACTGGATTGCCCCCCCAGCCTTGAGTTTGACACACCTGATCTAGTGTATGGCCATCACTATATGAAGAAAGATGCTTAAAATTAGTTTTCTAGCCAACCTATTTAAAATTGTTATTAAGATTGTCTCTTATAATCAAATGTATAAAGAAACTTAATATAGAAAATCCTTAACAAATTAGTAAGCATAGAACTCGCATTATTTTGACCCTCAAATTCAGAATCAATCCAGGATTATCTTCAATCTCACAGCTGAATCATAAAAATTTCCATATGCTTCAAATTCTTTGTCTAGGGGGTAGATTATAACACCATTAAATGTGAGATATATATGGCTAAATATATTACAAGAGCCTCAGTGATGTTAAGCCATAACTCACTAAAGCATTGTCATCCTTAATAAGCAAATGAATTGTTCATTTCAACCTCTTTGTGAAACATGTTCTGTTTTTATAGCAATTAACTTCAGCTGTTCTTTAAAATTCAAAATACTTCGGTAAGGTTAGTCAATAAGAAAACTTTTTTCCATTTTGTATTAATTTTTACATTTTAATCTTTCCCAAATCACCCTTTCCAGCCTCAAAGCATTATAACAGAATGAAGAACAATACAGGTTCATTTATCTTTGATGTAGAATAAAAGTTAATATTTATTCAAGTCTAACAGAATGTGCAACACATGCTTGGAACCACTGACAAATTGCACAAGTATTAGTGTTATGCACAGAAGCATAGGCATCTGAAATTAGCGGAAACTGTCAGCTTACCTGTTCAGTGCAGATGAAAAAGCAGAGGATCAGAATTAATTAAAACCAAATATCCATTGCCACACATCTGTATTCAAAACATCCATTGTACTGATAAGATTCCAATCTATTTAGATATGTACATGAAAGACTATTTCTGCCAATTGAGAAGTGTACTTGGAAATAACAAAATCACTGGGAATTCCTTCTATACAAGCACATTTAGGAATGGACTTTTCATTTAATTAAATAAGCCTATTTTATCAAGATTGCCAGATTAAAATTTCACTATAGTCATACATTCATATGTCCAGGTACTTTTTTTTCAATTTATCCTACACCAAAGTGGGAATGTTTAATATTGTTAGGTATGGATTTGGAAATGAATTTAATTCTCACTTATTTAATATATGTCTGATAGTTTAGACAAACATCAGAAAAGACTACCATTAGAAAATATAATTAACTGTAATATAGATTAACAGAATAGTCAGAACCCATAAAGACTATCTTCAGTTAAAACACAGCAAAGACATGCAGATTGAGTCAGTCAACTAAATTTAAAAGATGAAAAAAATTTAATCAGCAATGCAGTTAAAATCCTTAACACACTGGCAAGCTTCATATAGACGTTATCCTCAGATCACTTATGATCTTAAATATTAAAAATATGGGTAAGGAGATGGAATAGTTGCCATATGTTTTTGCTATGCCAGCACTTATGACTCCTATCCTAACTGTAGTTCAAGAAGCTATTATAATCCACTAAAATTAAATGCTTTCAGCAAGAATGAGTCTTATTTTCTCTGTTCTCTCAACTTTTATTGTTCATCAGAACAACTAAATATATTTTGATCCAAAGCCATGTCTAAAGCCAAACCAAAAAGGTTTTATTAATATATGCCTTCCAAGAATATCAGGAATGTATGTTTGTGTGTGTGTATTTATTTATTTATTAGATTTTTTTATCCTGCCCTTATTACTCTGTAAGTAATTCAAGATAGCAAACATTCATAATACTTATTCCTCTTCCTCTTTTTCTCCACAACAGCAACCTATTGGGTAAATTGGACTGAGAGATTGAGATTGGCTCAAAGTTATCCAGCTGGTTTTCATGCCTGCGGTGGGACTAGAACTCGCAGTCTCCTGGTTTCTAGGCCAGCGCCTTAACAAATACATCAAATTAATGTCTAAGCATTATCCAACTTCAAGAATTTTAAGAACAATTTAATACTTTCCTTTTTCAGTAAGTCAGTCCTTATCACCCAAATCAATGTTTCCAGCCATTTCTCCATATAAGATATATATCTGCCAAAAAGGACAAGGGTAATATAAGCAGAAGGCTGCACACAATCTTTCCTCCATTTTTAAGTAATTGAAATAAATCAAAGCAAAAATAATCAAAGCAACTTAAGGAAGTTTGTAGCCAATGTATCTGATAGCTTGGAATGACTGTGAGCTATTTTATTCAGAAAATATTTTGCATATATGTCATAACATGGATATAAGGGTAGATAAGGGTAGATTATTCTGGGAACTCGTAAGAAAAAGCTTACTGGATTAAAATTCTACTGAATGCATTGATAGAAATTCACTGGTGAATCTTTGACAATAACCCTATAAAGTAAGCTCTGTAGTAACTGTTCCCAGCCTAAGACCTATCAGATGTGTCAAACTACAGCTTCCAAGAGCCAACTCTGTCTCCAGTACACCTAGAAGACCCCAGCTTAGGATAGGTATTTAAAACTGTATTCAACTGGTACATCTTGAAGTAACAAGCTTAGTCATCTTTATTCAAGATAGTCTTTCAAAGGACTTTTACCTATAAATTCAAGAAGAGGCATAAGGAAATAATCAGTACTCTTCATTCTATCGGCAATGCATTATAGAAATTAATTATGATACACTTTACAACAAAGAAATTATTTTTATCATCCTTACAAAAATAATTAATTACAATAACTTTTGGACACTAATGGACTTTAGTAATCCCAAATTATTATGCCGACAAAGTAAACATAAGTAAAAACTAGCTAGTCACAGCCATCCATTAAATTTAATGTATGTTTACAACAGTGGTACCTTTCTTCAAGCTCAGTCAGAAACCTGAAAGAAATGGTTACCTTAATGAATTATTAAAAGGTATCTTGTGTATCAGAATAGCCTTGTTAAATGATGGTTCAAGATACACTATCCAATGAATCTTTTAAACAGCAGTGAGTATATTTTAAAATGTGGCATACATTCTTACAATGTGTTGCTTTCCTTTGGTAATTATTACTGTTTTAACTCTCATACCACTGATGGTTGAATCAATTATTACTGAAATAATTATGGCAAAACCTACCCTATTTCTCTCATTAGAACTGTAGATAGTGTGTGTGTTCAAGAGAGAGGGAGGGAGAATTTGAGTGTGTATGGTACATACATTTGGAAATGAAGACATCCTGTATAAATGTTTGTTGAAAATCCATAATAAGCTACAAGTCTCTCCTAAATGGATGATGACAATACTCCCTGCAAATAAGGGATGTATAAGAATGATGGAGTGATGGAAACTCTGAAACTTCAAACTAAAGATTTTCAAATTTTGCAACTAGCATGTATTAAGGCATAAATCAATTATATCACACACAATAATATGAAGAGTTGCCTAGAAATATCTATCTATCTATCTATCTATCTATCTATCTATCTATCTATCTATCTGTCTGTTTTCTGTTCAGNTATCTATCTGTCTGTTTTCTGTTCAGGTGTAATGTAATGAAGTAATAGTTGTTTTTAATTAAAAAGAGAGAAGATACATTTGCAGTGTAAAGAAGGCGATCTATGCACAAGTGACAAAATACACAACTACTAGCTCTACATAGAAAAAAAAAATTCTTACTAATTACTACCATGCCTTCCAATTCAAGTCTGCCAACTTGTTTTATGGCTTTGGATTTTTCTTTAAGCCTAAGGCTTAGTTATTTTAACTGAAAGCTTAGGTGAGATTTCAAACAGGCAGATCAAACATAAAACTGAACACAGAAGTATAAATCTTACCAAGAGTACAAATATCTCAACGTATTTGGCACTATCATAAAGACAATCCTGAGGGCAATTGTTTTGGAACTGTTGTACTGCCTTCAGTCTGTTAACATGGACATATTTATTTTTTTATTTATTTTTATTTGATTTGTCAATTGCTTACAAGATACAGGAATAAGAATAAACATAGTTTTGAATACATGAGAAAGATACTTAGAGGAAAAATAAAAAGAAATAATAGGACAGGGACGGTAGGCACGATTGGTGCACTTATGCATGGCCCCTACAGGCCTCTTAGGAAGTGGGTGAGGTCAACAGTAGAAAGTCTAAGGGCTTAACAAAAAGGGTGCTAGTTGGCGCCTATTCGGCGGAAAGCACACCCTAGAAGTCAGGTAGCAAGTATTTGCACAAACGTTTGTAGACCCTGCGAACCGCATCTGTTGTGAAGTTGTTTGTTTTATCCCATGCATTTATTCGCTAATGCATTTGGACTTTGCTGCGCTTAACCCTTGAGTTTGCTATCTATTGTTTGGTGCTGCCTCCCTTGTGAGGTCGTTTATGAAATTGGATATAGCTGTTTCACGAGTTTGCATAGTTGCAGGTAGGACAATTGCGATGTAGAGAATTTTTATATACTATATTTAGATCCGGAGCATGCGGCGCAAGGCCTCTGCCGGGGTCGTGTAATAAGTGGTGTAGTCTAGGTTTGTTTGCTAGGTCTACGTAGTTTTCAACTAATAGTCTGGTGGAATAAGGTATTTTCCTGCACTGAGTATCAGGACGCAGAGAACTCATTGTGTATACATATTTTCTGGGAATCCCTTTTTAAGTTGTTGGTTTTATATCAGATACATGATAATGGGTTCTCCCACAAGGAGGCTGATACAGGAGCTCTTACTTTTGCATTTAGTCAATCACTTACATTTGTCTAAGCAAATGTTTTGTATGCTCTAGTTCACCCGTACGTGTGGATGGATAGAGTGTTCTATTCCTCCAGATGATGAAAAGGTAGCATTTAAGTGAATTAGATTAACAACTCAATGATGCCCCATATTGTTGCTACCCTAGGTTGATGACTCTACATAGTGGGGCTTTCTCTTCCGCGACTCTAACAAGGGATTTAGTCATATTCTCTCATTTCGAGATGCATACTCCATAGGTCCTTTTCGACAGAAGTTTGGAATTTCCACTTACAAGGTCTTGACTACCTCTAGCTTTGTAAATTTTATTTTCTGTATTTTTTTTTTTTTTGGCTTTGGCCAATACGTAAAGACAGAGCATTTATTTGTTGAGATATCAGGCCGGATTTGCCGGCGCCGCTCGTTCGAAGAGGGACCTTGAGCGGAGGCAGTGAAGCTGCTCATTTTGGATGGAGCTATGTCGATACATAGTTACAAGGGTCTTTTTGAATGGGATAAGTGTATTGTCTGTGGCTAGTTAAAATAGGCTTGTAGAGGAGACAGATTGTCAGCCGAAGTAGGAACGGCAGTATGCTCTTCGGGAATAAATGATCAGCAGAGGTCAATGTTATGTAGGATGTAAAAGTGATAGAAAAGTTGTGGTCCTAAAACACTGCCCTTTGGGAGACACAGACTTGTTTGAAGTGGACATAATTGTGATCAGGACGCTCCCAATTTTGTCGGATATGGTTGTCTGTTTACAAAGAATGCTTCTATCGCAGTTATGTAGGTTGTCCAGGAGATACCAATAAGATTTTAGTTCTTATGTGGTAGTTTGTCATTGTCAGCTACCGTCCAACTGAATCAAAGCGGCGTGTGTACAGAAGTCTAATGTTAGCGATTGTGGTACTATTGTTTTGCGCTGAATCGAGTTGTGTAGATCCATATAGTTCTTTGGGGCACGTGTTAATAGAGTTTCGCAGATTACAGGATAGTTCTTTTTGTCCTGAAACCCGATGTACTAAAATTGTGACCCAACATTGTTTTAGTTAGAGACATAATGATTGTCTTTGTCTTCTGCCAAGAAGTGGAGGATAAGGATTGGATTTAAGTAATTGACTACGATCCATGACTTTAGAGGGATGCGGCATAATGAGATTGGTCCGTAAAGGATTTCAGACTAGGGCACACTGTTTTTTTGGGCCTCCCCTTTTGTTTTGAGCAACGACTTACCGGGGATGACGCGTCGGGCTAGTTGCGCGGACATCATTCTGGCGAAGGAGCTTAGAGGTTCTTGCGGGCCTCTGGCCAAAGTGGATAGGGTAGTCTTTTTTTTAAAATCGTCTCCGTTTCTTAACCGTCATGCATCTTGCCCGTAAGTAGGTTTTTCCCAATCGCATATATTCCCATCTGGTACCAATCACGGATATACGGCGACATTCAGTCGTTTTTAAGGGATTGCGGCAGTAGCACATTATTTTTTAATAATTAATGTATGGTCTTTAACTATTAAACATCCGATTCCTTATGTATTTTAGAGTCATTGTATGTTTATCTTGTGGTTCGACTTAAGGAAGTACTTTGGCGTGAAGGGCCTTTGATCCACTGTGCTGTTTGGAGTATAACGAGTATGGCTGAGAAGACGACCATAAGAAATGTGGTTTAACAAGGAGTTTTAGCTCTGATGGTGTTTGTTTTGTTTGCAAGGTGCTTTTGCATTAGGTCTTTTCAGGGTAATATTGTTTGTAGGAATTTCGGCTGCTGTCTGATCAGAGCTAGTGTGCTTGGAAAAGCCATATTGAGACATCAAATAAACAGATAGGGTAGATTGAATAAACGATCTCTGAAATAGGACCTAAATGATTTACAGTGGAAATGAGAAGTGTGTTTTGATGTTGTAGACCGGAGGGCGCTTGATGAAGAAAAAACGTTATGTTTTAAAAGTAAAGCATGTAAGGCCAAGTTTTTACTTTTATTTTTTAAAAAAGTAAATAATGTCTCTCGCACCAACTTACGACATTATCGCATCCCGATATTAAACTTTAAAGAAGTTACAGTTTTTTCAAAATCAGAACAGTGTTTTAGAGGCTTGTAGAAAATGAACAATTGTGTGTGTGTGTGTAGAGGAAATTGAGATAATCATTCTATCAGGTTAAACTGAATTAATTATTGCTGTAGCAATCATTCTAAAAACACATCCAAGCTTGTGCAATCACAGGTAGAAGGTTCATCTTTTAAAGTATCGCACTTTGACAGCTATAATGGTAATAAACAGAAAGTGAGGGACCAAAAGGTCTGACACAAATAATGTATGATACAGAAACCATTGGTATCATTTACACACATATGTGCACGCGCGTGCACATGCACACACACACACAGAGCCAGTATAGCAACTACATTAAGGAGAAAAGAACCAAATTTCAAAGAAATGTAACAGACTGTAAACCCAGAACACATTTCAGTGTTGCGTTAGTGAAAGGATTTTCCCAGGATCACCCCAAAGTTTTAAATACATTCAAATTCCTATTTCTATTCCTGGATAAAGTTCAATTATATCAAATAATCTGCTGCTTTAAAATATTTTTTTCTGGAACTGAAAATGTTTTTCTATCCATTACAGAGGTCTCATTTGTCTTCTTGTAATTTTGTTTGTACAAAATCTCCTTGATGGCACAGTCTAATATATTGTTTACTTTATCTTTCTTTGATGAACCTGAAATTCCCAGGACAAAGCAACAGTTCTCATGGTTGATTTCCTCAAATCATCTTCTGGGACAAGTTGTTTTTATTAAATTGTATTAAATTGTAACGTGTTTAACTATTTTGATCTTATTTCCCTATATTCCACCTCATTCTAGATATTACATGCTTTCCCACCAATTTGATATTTCCCAGATGCTACTGATCCAAATCTAATGAGAAGAGATACAAAAAGATAATCTTAGGCTAAAGACTTAATTGAAGATACTCTTTAGATGATAATACGCATTACTTCATTCACTTCAAAATGTGTAAGTTTAACCCTGCTTCATTTGGAAGTCCTCCTGCTCATTCAGCTGAATGGGACTTCAGATTTCTGCCGTTTCGATGAATTGCCATGTAATACTTGGTTTTCTTCAACCCTATTGTTTCCTACTCTGCTATGAATAGAATTTCATAGCTATATATATTAATTTCCCTTTTGGTTTTCAATGCACATCCCTTAATAGTTTGTCAAGAAATTATTAACTATCCTAATTTTTATCATTTACATTTGTGAGTGGTATTTTATATGCAAATGTTCAGAATTGAGACTGGTATTCTTTGTTTTGTCGTTATTAATT
Organism: Laticauda laticaudata; assembly: GCA_004320025.1. Lineage (NCBI taxonomy): Eukaryota > Metazoa > Chordata > Lepidosauria > Squamata > Elapidae > Laticauda > Laticauda laticaudata. The sequence continues at coordinate 15,648 of BHFT01048943.1, forward strand.
TTAGCCATCTCATTTCTTTATAAATCTTTTGAGTCTCCAGATTATTGTCTAGCCAATCACCCAAATCAAAAGACACTGGGCAGTACAAAACAAAGTAGTTGTATAAAAAGCAAAACATTAAAACTAATCATCTCACCCCCAAATGCCCATATAAAATTAATTTGAGTTAGAAGTAGATTAGAATAGTTTAGGAAAGATGATACTGTATGAAACTCCAAGGTAAGCAAGTTACAAATAATGGAGGCCACTAAGAAAATTACTGGCAATTACATGTTTTTTAAAAATCAATCATTAAAATAAAATTAAACAGCTGGATGTAACTGAAATTTTAATTCTCAATGGTTTGGTGAAACAGACAGGTGTTTACTTGTTTGTGAAATAATAAAAGTGTGTGGGCCATTTGGATCAGGAGGATAAGAGGTAGCATGTTCCAGAGATACAAGGGCATCACTGCAAGTTTTCAGGATGTGCCTTAAAATCTAAATAGCATCAAATAAGCCCTTCCTCTGCTGCTCAAACAGGGCACATAGATTCTATCTGAAAGTGATAGTCCCTTAAATAATATGGACTCAAACTAAATAGCCTTTTGTAGGTCAAAAAAAGCACTTTAAATTGTACTTAAGGCCCTGTCCCACTGCACTTACGGATGCAAAGAGGATGTAAAACGTTAAAAAAAAGCTTGCCATCCATTGGA
>BHFT01048944.1:0-10800 GCA_004320025.1 Laticauda laticaudata
ATTTACAACTGCTCTCCATTGTGGAGTTTAAAGAGCTGGATGATGCCTTGCTGGATCATTTAGTCTGTGGTTAAAAGACCTCCAAATCCAGCGCAGGAAAAAGCCTGACCTGACACTACAATCCAGCATTGGATGAAGCGCTGCGCTGCGGAGCTATCCAACAAGTCAACGGTAGAGATTCATGGCACAAGCAGCCCAGCTTGGGGAGAAAAAACTTAGCTGTACCACCAGGAAGAGGCTACTGAGAGACCTCGATCTGCCAGGGAAACGACAACCACCACTGAAGCCTGCGTCAGGTAATAATTGCAATCCAATAAAGCAGCCAGGCACAGCTATCCTCCATAGCGTGCAGAGACATATCCGTGCAGCAGCATGACAAGATTTCGAACTGCAAATTGTCAGCGCTGCGGAAAGAGAGGCCATTTAGATAGAAAGTGCAGAGCTTCCTATCTGATGAAACAGGCCCAGGCAAAACAGGGCAAATGAAAAGGGACCCCTAGAAGGTTCCTAGTTGGGGGAAGTAGTGTTTCACCATCCAAAGGGATAATTGCCACATCAACACCGAGAGTAGGCAAAACAAACTTATCATAAATATTTTTTTTTTTTCTTTCTGTGAAAATTGAGGGACAGGATTGTCAATGGAGGTTGACAGCAGGTTCTTCTTTGGTCATTGGTTAGTTGGGAGCACAGTAAATGTTGGTACCAAAATGGCAAAAAAAGATTTAAGTCGCCTGTCCCTCACATTAAGAGAAATATCAAGGGAATATAAATTACCATTTTGGGTCTCGCTGAAGTGACAGTAGTTTCCTAACCAATTTCAAAGGCGTCTTCCCACTAATAAGTTGCGGTAAAACACAAAAAAAGAAAAAAAAAAAAAAAATAAAAAAAAAAAAAAATGAAAAAAAAATAAAAGAAAAATAAAAAAAAAAAACAAAAAAAAAAAAAAAAAAGAAAAAGGGGCAATTGTCATTACTGGGCCTTGACTGGTTCGAATCCTTAGGTCTGGCCATAAGCAGAGTGCATGCACAAATGGACAAAGCAACGTGACACCACAGACGCATTGGCAAAGAATTTGCAAAGTGTTTTTGAAATGACCTAGTAAAATATACAGTGAAACCTATTTTGCTGAATTTTTAGACCCTACAGTTATGCCTAGGAGATTGAAAGCCAGGCGAGTGCCCTTCGCCTCGCACCAAAATTGATGAACTCATTAAGCGATTAATGAACTCAACTATTATATCAACAAGGGGTTATTAGAGCCAAATAGATACGCTCCTTGGGAGACCCAATTGGGTTCACACCCTGCCAAGGCTGATGGGTTGGTCAGGGTGTGCGCGGACTACAGGCAACCCTTTAATTTGGCAATTACAACAAAGTGCGTATCAGTGCCTGTAGTGGCAACACTGTTTTGCATTCATGGGTAATGGAAAATTTTTGCAAAGCTTTGACATGGCTCAAGTGTATCACAGCCTGCTGGTGGACTTCGGCACCGCAGAACCCAAACCACAGTAACACACAGGGGAGCATTTAGGTGCAATAGGCTACACATTTGGCATGAGTGCTGCCCTGGGATGTTCCAGTCCCTGATGGAACGGCTTCTTACAAGGCATCCCTGAGTTGTTCCATTACTTTGGAATGAACATTATTGTTTCATGCAGAGATGAAAAGGCACTTTTAGACAGCTAAGGGAAGTTTTTTAAGAGACTTCCGGCCAACGGTTTGAAACTAAAAGAGAGTAAGGTGCCATCTGGGCGTGCCTAGGGTGAAGTTCCTGGGTTTGTGATCGATGCTGCTGAAATTTATCCCACGACAGCTTAAAGTTCAGCCATAAAGAGTGCTCCCACTCAAACAACAAAATTGAACTGCAGGCTTTCCTTGGCTTCCTGAATTTTCTACGCCATTTTCATTCCTGCACAAAGGCATCTGTAGCTGAACCCTAACAGACTTTTTCAAATAAAAAAATCACCTTGAGTTTGGGGCAAGAAAGAGGATAGTCTTTTCAGACTGTGAAGGACTTGTTAACTTCAGACTCTGTTCTCTCAGTTCAAATGCAATGCTATACCCATTAAGTGTTAGCATGTGATGTTTCTCCCATATGGAGTAGGGGCAGATTGCCTAATGGCTTCTGAGGCCCCTATAGCGGTTCTTCTCTAGGATCCTAATCTGCCGGTGGAACGGAATTACTAGGCCAAATAGATTTCGTGCAGGCCTTGCTGCCATTACTGGTGTTAAACATTTCCACACATATGTTTTATGGACTAAGTTTGAACTTATCATGGATCATAAGCCTTTACTAGGGTTATTCGCCTGGGGATAAACAGACTCCTCTAATACTGCTCCTCTCAAATGACAAGGTGGGTTTTTTTTTTGGCAGCACACTTCATACAAACTGTCAATATCGGCTGAGCAAACATCTCAGCCATGCTGATCGCTTGATTCCAGTGGCAGCTGAGGACGAACGAGGCTGAGGAAATCCATCCTCCTCATTGAACATCAAAGCACTTCCTACTCACCGCGGCAGGATTGCTGCCCATTCAGCTAAAGACAGACTCTAAGGCAAATTCTGGACTCGGTGAAAGGGGGTGGTCACAAGGGTCTGTGCTGCTGATTGTCATCCTTAAAATAAGGCAACAAGAGCTGTCTTGGCAACAGGTTGTTTAAGCTATGGGGAAGTAGAGTGGTAATTCCCCCAGCCTTACAAGAGCACATTCTGGGGAACTCCACAAGGATCACCAGGCATCAATTCGTATGAAGTCCCTAGGCCGAAATATGTGTGGTTGCCAGGGAATGGACCAGGCACATTAATATAAAAAAAATTTATATCTGATGGGTGTTCAGGGTGTCAGCAATGTCAGGAAACTAGGCCATTACCCCAACCAGCCTCCAGTAAAGAGGAGAGAGTGAGAAACTCCCCCAGAGGCTCCGATGATGCTCTCCCTGATATTGATTAGTACAGGGCCCTTCCAAGGTCAGATTTTTTTCATCCTAGTAGTATGGCCTTCTCCAAGCGGTGTTGAGGTTTTTAACATGATCTCTACAAAATCTGAAGCTGTCAGTTTAGCTTTACAAAAGGTGTAAGAGCTTTTCTCATATTATTGATCATCACGATGACCGGCCCCAATTTCTCCTTCAAGAATTTTGAGTGTTTTTCCATTAGTTTAGACATAAGACATGCATGTAATTGTCTCCTTTTCAACACCTTTTCAAATAGAAATGGCAAGATGAGGGGTGAAAATCTGCAAAAGAAGGCACTAGCAAACGATAGCCCCAGGGCCTTGGCAACTAGAGCAGTATCCCTGTATCTGCGCTATCCTATCTTGTCGCAATGGACATAATATCCATGTCCATCACAAGTCATATGGCCCCGCAGCAGAATTATTAATGGGCAAGCGACTTTAGAACAGTGTTAGATAGCCTCGGATCCTGGTCTATACACCAGACACAAGCCCCTTTGACTTGTTATCTTAGCCAATGCCAGGGAATTTTGATGTATTTTTCGGGGAAGGTTTCGCTAGCGAACTTACTGGTAATCCCTTGTCGAGCGATACCGCATCCTATATAGCAAAACGGGACATAATTTCATCCATTGCAACAGTTCTGAGGATGGCCTAGATCGACTGGAGGGTGCACCTTAATCACATTAAGGGCCGGGAAGAACAGAGGCAGGACGATTGTATTACAAGGCGACGAACAATGAGTTTCTCAGGAACTAGACACAGTGCACGTCTCTCACCCAGCACCACACGCGCGCAAGCCCATTCACCAGACGAGGCCAGGGATCGAGCAATCACGGCAGCAGAAAGTCCACAACTGCCACAGTCGGAGGTTCCGGTCGACGAGGTTCCAGACAAAGAGGTTCCTGCTGCGTCCAACGAGCCATCGCTGTGCAGATCAACAAGAATCCGGTGCCGCCCGGCCTACCTCGAAGACTATGCGCTGTCAGGGTGGGAAGGAGTGCTATGTTCTGAAGTTACCCCTCTGGTCCGGTTTCCAGCAGGGGGCACCCAGTCGCAACCTGATTGGCCGGTAGTTTGACAGCCAACTATATAAGGAGCTGTCAAACAGGCCAACAGCTGTTGCCTCACAGCTGAGTGGTTCATTCGCTGTTAGCGCATGAATTCGATAAAGCCTGAGCAACCAATTTAGCTGCCTCGCCTCAGTCTGTGGTGCTTTGGCTCCCAGTACAAAGCAGAAGGTTAGTATGGAAGCCCAAGTGGGCCAAAACAGCAGAGCGTTGGAGAGAACCAGTTTGGTCTCCACTGCTCATCAGTGCTACTGGCTCGCCAGAACCAGGCCAAACCGGTAGATTACCATCACTGCTGCCAGAGCACTCTGATCTTAGGATTGTTTTTCTGTGACAATTTTTGGTATTAGAGGTAAACAAAATAATATGGAAGAAAGCCTTTGGTATTAATCAAACAACCTCACTTAGTATCCTTTCTTTCCTCAGTTTAGAATACACTGACTAGAAAATAGGATTGAAATAGTGATTTCAATAAATAAAGACAATTAATATTGCCTTTACTGCCTAATATTGACAATTAACATTTTATTTATTCCTTTTCTGTATTTATGGTCTCATTAGTGTACTTTGCTTAACACTGCTAACCCTGTAAGGAAATAACACAGGTGTACAGTACACGTAATCCTCGACTTACAACAGTTCAATTAGTGACTGTTCAAAATTACAGCACTGAAAAAAGTGAATTATGACTGTTTTCTCAATTACGACCATTGTGGCATCCCCAAGGTCAAGTGATCAATATTCAGGTGCTTGGCAACTAGTTCATATTTATGATGGTTGCAGTATCATGGGGTCATGTGTGGCGCTTTTCCAGAAGGGGAAGCCAGATTCATTTAGTCAGCATTGTGCTGCTGACTAACTTAGCAATTGCAATGATTCACTTAACATCAGTTGCAGGAAAGGTCGTAAAATAAGGCAAAACTCACTTAACAAATGTTTCATATAGAAACATAAATGTTAGGCTCAATTATGATCTTCAGTAGAGGACTACTGTATGTGGACATTCTGTATTTCCTAACAATTACAGCCACTAGATGGTGGTGTTGAACTATTTGTACTCTATTAGAGCGCTCTTGTTTTTCTTCTAGAATTAAATATTGTAGTCAGATTGTTTTAGGTCTCTCCCTCCCATTTCTTCTTTAAAGAACAGAGAGCCACTGAACAGGAAGGGAGTGAGGCAGAAGAAGCAATATCAAATTAACTGCTTAGCTGAGCCCAGCCTTGCTTTATATAAAACATAATTTCCTTTAATGCCATATAATTACATTACTTTCCTCACTTTTACACATCTTTCTTACTTTCTACTACTTTTATTTTAAGAGAATAGTCTGTACAGTTTATTAGACAAGGAATATATTTGTTAAATGTAGTGAAGATGGAAAATGTAAAGAGACAGCCAAGTGTAATCAGACAAGAAGGTACCAAAACCAGTCATCCAAGTATATAATATACAAATAAGTCACCAGTTAACCTATGAGAAATACATGAGTTGAATCTCAGGAATCAGAATGAATAGTACTCTATTACTAACATATTCTGAAAACTAAGTAACATTTTCCTAAAACCTTGAAAGGAAAAACCTTTCACAACAAATGATACATCAAACAGGCCATCGAGGTTGCTAATGGATGTTAACAGCAGCTATTGCAGCATAATGGTACTTTTCCAATAGCTATTTGTTGATCTTTTAATTTTTTTTTAGTTTATAAGACCTCTGTCTCAGCAGACATCCTTCAATTATTTATAATCATTTGGTTCAAACTACGAATAAATGCTACAACATTCATTTTTCTAGCCACATTGGCAACTCAAAAAGCTATGCCAGGGTGTCAAACTCACATCGTCACGGCTGCATCAGGAATTTTCCTCCCTTCACTAAATCGGGCATGGGCATGGCCAGCGCATGACACATCCGTTCCATAGGCCGTGAGTTTCACAGCCCTGAGCTATGCACAAACTGGAGGAATAGGATGAGAACATGGACTCAGCTGCAGGAAACAGATAAGGAGTGCTGGGAAAACTCACCAGCAATCATCAATGAGTTGTATGAACAGCAAAGGAACAGACAGATAAGCACTGTGGAGGGTGTACAACTGCGTACAAGTTAGCCTTTCTTTGCTTCTTTGGCACTGGTATTTATATGCAGTGGTAAAAATTGCGGGTTAATAAACATTAATGTAGTAACTCCTTAAAGAGGTTCAGTTCCATGAGCCTCTTCGTTATAAAGGTCATATTTTCCTTTGTGTCAAAATACCTAAATAGTTCCCCATAATTTATATTGTGGGATAAACAACCAAACAACCCCTCTCAAGTAATATTCACTCAAAATAAAAATTGAGGCTAATATTATGAAACTATTATTTCTAAATATTAGACTCTAATAACTCTAAATATTTCATGCAATCTTCATTCATTACTGTGGTGCTTTAGCATGACATTCATCTAGTCATATGCACCCATGTGAGTTGGATTTTTAATTATCTCAACAAAGTTTCTGTTTGCTTTCTTGATCACTTACAGTTTCTACAAATGACAGACACTGTTCAAACTCATACAAAGAGATGCAACTTTTGGCAAAATATTCTAAGCTGTTTCTTATTTCTGCAGATCATCATACAAGAAAAAGAATTCTCTTTAATTTTAAAAATGTAAAATACTGATTACAATCAAACATGAAACACTGGATTAATATCAATAGTTCAATATCAATACAAGATATAGTATATTTAAAATATTTAATTAATGAAAAATTGACATTAATCCAGTGTGGGGATGAGTTGTTACATTTCATATGAAAACAGTTCAAACATTTCAGGTTATTACGTTTGACTATCTCTGGATATGAACATTTGCTATGAAATTATATTTTCTGGCCACTGGGTGGCTGCAACTTTCCAGAGAAACATCATTTTACACAGTATACTTCTCAAGGTTTTGTCTAACAAGAAAGTTGGTGTTTGAGGGTTTATATACATCAAATTCCACTGTCACAGTAGCAGACTTGAAGTATTAGGTATAAGTTGCATTGCATCAATGCAATGCCTGGTCATGATAGGTTGGGAAAAGCAATCTTTTTTGTTGTTGTTATTTTGTTTATGAATACAAAGCCATGTAATGGCATTGTTTGAATTTCAGAGTAGGAATCCTCGGCAAAAAATTCATTTTCAGTATGTTTTACCTAACAGCATTCTTGCATTGATAGGGAAGAACACATGCACATTCCCGAGCTTCTTGGAAAAATAATTTATGAATGAATGGTATGAATGATTGATAATAAATGTTTACTGATCAATACAATTAAATAAAACATTAAAAATAAATCTACTTTTGCACAGATTGTAAAACTCCATGTTTTTATTATACATCATTCTTCCATGTCCCAAGAATAGTGATGCTAACTGTATTCATACTGGTTTAAGTAACTACCCATTATGCCAACAGTCTCAACTAATGAATAAAATTCATCAACTAATGAATAAAAAAATAAAAAAAATTATCCTGAAAGGTTGGTTTCAATTGCCATCATAGAAAATAACAAAAATTGATTACAAATTCAATTATAGTGATGACCACAGTTTATTTTATACACATCGCGATGACCACAGTAAACATATACTCAATTAACTTCATATCTCAGGATTATTTGCAACTTTTTCTAAAACGGATCACAAAATTAGGTACAGTTCTTCATGTGTTATTAAATGTTTCCATATGCAACTTGAAGTTTTTAATACTGATAATTCAGCTAAATTAAGTCAGGTTATGCTGGATTGAAAAAGACACATTTGGTTGCATAGAAGAATTTTCTCAATGCCTAAATGTTTTATGCAATATTGAAATTTAATAGGATTTCAAAATTTATTTTCTATGTTCTGCTAAATATTGAAACAAAATAAAAATAACAAGAAATCAAAACTATTGTCCTCAATCCTCATAAATACCACATTGTCTAAGATGACTTATTTCAGAAAAAACTTGGCCTCAGATTATTGTACACTTCATCAACTTCTCAGCATGTTGAATAATGAATGTTTCATTTACATTGCTAATTGACAAGCCATGGTTCCTTCAACCTCTAACTCTTAAGATTTATCACATAATCACCATATGTCAATATCATTGCACTTTCCATATTTAAACAAAAAAGAAAGCTTGCAAAGGAACTTATTAATGTAAAAAATTAATACTAAGTGTAGACAGGAATTCATGAAAGGTCAACACTAATATTTAGCTTTGTTTAAAAAATTCTTCACATCCTTTTTTAGCAAATATAGGAAGTTAAATCTCATATTAGAATATTATGATAAAACTTTAATTGTAGTCTTGTTTTAATTTTCAAAGAAAGGATGTTTTTCATAAAAGATGAAAAGAGTTCCGTTTTCAATGGCAGAGGGTTGCAGAAGGCCATTAGAACCAAAAACAGAGCTTAGGAGCCCATTTTCACTGGCAGAGTTCTCAGGCCACCACTGGTGCCTCCAACACGTGTGACATAGAGCTGGCAACACCCATCCCGGCCCCTGAATTCAAATACAATCCTGATGTAGGCCTTAATGAAATTGAGGAGAATACTTCTGACTAATACACGCTAATGCATATAAAATGTATTTTATTTTAAGTTTGTTGTCATTACCTTTCATTACAAATTACACCCAGCAGCCATAAGTGGAGATCTCTATATTAAACTGATTCTAAGTACTGAGTCTATCCTGAATCCAGCTGCCGACAAAGATAAATTTGCATTGTTGCAAAGCAATATCCAATGAGAGGAGAGCTGAGTAAAAGCATCTGAATAGAAAGCTCTAAAGATCAGTATTAACACAGGAAATCAAAGGTGAATATTGCACTTATGTAGCACATATCCTTGATTCTCAGGTACCCAAAGAGGATTTGCAATCTCGCCTCTCAGTCCAATACTGTACTTCACAAAAAATGCACTTGAATTATACCAGAGGGGATGCTTACAGCTCGATCTTTAAGGCCAAAGGAAGTGATAATCAAAAATAAAACCGCAAAAACCTTACACAAATTTCCATTTTCTCCAAAGGAAGAATTTCACATTTAAACAAGAGAAGATAGCAGCAAAACTACTATGGAAGCAAATGTAGAGGGAGCTTCTGAAGCTAGCCTCTACATAGCAATTGTTCATAAAGCATCTGTCCTACAAATCCTGACATGACTAGCACAAAAATGTCTCAGGTATTGCAGGATTCCCCCAACAGTGTTTGGAGCTAGTAAAATATCTCACTTAGGAATTGGTGTTACAAAACCTGTTAATTTACATTAAAAAGCTGCTATTTTTGCTTGAGAAGAATAGAAAGACATGAAAGGCTTTTAACAACATATATCAAACTGTGCAATTTGATGATATGAGTTAGATATATGCATATTTCAGTTGTCCATTTCCAGCTGCTTTGTGGCATAAAACTTTTTTTATGTTAACAAATCACATTATTATCACATTTAGAAAAGAGTAATGGCATAGGACGTTGATACATCATTGGCAGCACAGAGCGCTATTTGAAACATTTTTTTAGTCTTTGCATTTCTAATAGTAGGAAAGAGATGCACAAATTTTAGCATTAAGCTGATGTTTCCTTATATAAAATGATTTAGCACAATAAATGAACATAGTGTATTGTAAATTCCATAGAAAATGTCTTGTGCCATGAAGAATGAGCAAGAAAGTAGTCTCCTCTCAATAGCTAAAATGGCCCAAATTTTGTTTTGATATTACTCCACTATTCATAATATTGTGAAATAGCAACAAGGGAAACAAATGTGATTTTTAAAATAAAATATAAATATAAAATTCTAGTGAGTTTCTACTGAGCCCTGAAAAAAAAACAACCCAGAGGATAAAAGTTGAAATCAGTTGAGCAAGCATGCATATTGGACCAGAAATATTAAGTGATTAGATCAGGTAGGGAGGAATAGAATAGAATAGAACAGAATAGAATTGAATTGAATTGAATTGAATTTCAGTATAATGGAAAAGAACTAGCTGCTGACAGGACTTCGACAGCTTCATATATAAAAAATTTAACTGCAAGGCCCAATTTTGTGCACACTAATAAATGGCAGCCTCTGATATTCACAGGCATTATAGAAGATCCAATAATTAGGTAGGACTGCATGTGCTTAAAGATAAAACCACTGTGGGAGAGAAGTATCCCAAACTGGGATTTAGAAAAAGAAAAGTGTTATTGTCAATAGTTTTCATGAATCTGGTTACAGAGTATACACAAAGTCTAATAAATAAGTGCATTTACTTATAAAAAGGCCTCAGTCTTTCGGCTAGGAGTTAAATAGCACAAAGGGCCTGTTTGCAGCTACCTGTAACCACATTAATTCTGAAGAAAGATGTGGTGCTGAAAATTAACTCTTATAATTAGCCCCTTTCCTGGTGAAATTTGCAAATCAGATCCTGCCTCTGCTTGTTATGATCCCTTTTTATGCGTGACCCTAATATACAAAGCTAGTTATTATGATATATACATAAGGAACAAAATGAGATCAGTAAATGTTTGCTGAGGAGAAACAACATCCAAAGAGTCATTAAAGATCCATAGCAAAGAATCAATGGACCTGCTTACTGTAACATAAATAGCAACAATAAAAAAAAAGGAATAGAAAGGGCGTTGGTACTTACCTGATACGCACCTTCTCTTTGAGCTGTGAAGAGCATCCAGTAGTGGGAGGTGCTTAAGCCCCTGTCACACAGCACCAACGGATGGAAAGAGGATGTAAAACGGAGAGAAACACTTGCCATCCATTGG
>BHFT01048945.1:0-15718 GCA_004320025.1 Laticauda laticaudata
GTTGAGCTAAGCCACGCCCAGGCTCCTTGCTGTCTCCTTCTTGCTCACACAGCAAATACTGTTTTAGTTTCCATGTTTAGTTTCCACACACTGACAGGACGCTATCAGGATGAATATATTTAACAATTGCTTTGTAGGATTAACCCAATTTCAAAGCCTGAATAAAACAAGGGATTTAAGACACTATGAAAATCAATGGAATTTAGAGTCTCCTGACAAATTCTGCATTGACCCCCCGAAGGAAACAGAACAAGTCTTATACGCAAACAAAACGTACAATGGACTATATGTGTGTGAGTTTGTGTGTGACGGCAGATATAGAAGAAGCAAGTGCTGACAACACAGTATTCTACAGTGGCACTTTTCATTTTCCTCAAAATATCAGAGCAGCTGTGGTTCCAACAACAGTATTCCCCACCTTCTTTTCAGTTAGCAAAGGAAGTGAGCCTGCACTGAGAAAGCATAAAGTCATTAGAAAGCACTTTGCACCAAATGTACTGTTGTCTTAAAGACGGGGTATTTTCAGCTGCTGTTTCTGCAAGACTACACAATGTAGGCATCTGAATTTTAATGACTCATTAGGGCCAGTGGCTTGGAATTGTGCACCACTACAGATGTCACACTGTGACAATGGCCGTTGTTGCTTGACAAAGAAGCTGATTTTTTTTTTTAAATCTCTGTGTTCCATGGGTCATCTAAGAAATGACCATGGGTCATTCAAGTCAAAAAAGAAACTGCAGTCAAAAGAATGGCAAGGAATAAAACTGGAAAAAAAAATTGGGGGGGGGGGGNTGGGGGGGGGGGTGTCAGACAGAATGAATGTTGTTAGACAAATGAATCAGTCACAGCAACAGAACTTCTAAAATATTTTCAGGGAAATTTGCCAATCTGTACCTTCTTAAATTGCTTGGCAAAGCCCAGACAACATACATTTTCAGTCCTATTATTTTCAGTTAATTATTTATATTGGTAAGAAACACAGAAAACCACATGGCATAAAGCATTGTAAAACTTGCAAGATCAGAAGTATCAAAGGAATGCCATTGTTGGAAGTTGAAACCCACCCCTCCTAGAAAAATGAAATATTTTAGGATATACTAAAAAGGCAGAATATTTCTCCTAAAAAAGAAAAGTAGAAACTCAGAGAGGCAGAAACCCAGCCCCCACCCCCGACCTTTGCTAATGGATCATTACTCTGGCCTAGACCAGTTTATTTTACATAACAAAGATCTACTTCAGGTAGAGCTATAATAGGAATTGCCCAAAGTGCTTTCATTACATCATCATCCAGCAAGGCTCAACCAAGCCTGGGACTCAGGACAGCCTACAGAGTTGCCCCTGCATGGCCCCATGGGAGTCTGACAACCAATCAGATTACAAGCTCAAATTCAAATCCCAACAGAGGGCATAAAACCAAGAACTCTCAGCATTTCTGTCCTTTTATCCCCCAGGAGCTCCAAGACATGTGATCCTGTCCACTATTAAACCATTTTTCCAAGCGGTCACCATGGTTCCAGTGTCTTTCTTCCCCACTTGGAACTGAACCCAGAAGGACATTTCTTCCAACAGTCTTCCTGATTTACTTTCAAGTGTGTGCCATGACCAAGCTTTATTTTACCAGACAGTTCATCACACTAACACTGCAATTGGAACAAAAACAGAAATGTAGGTTTGGGTGATGTTAAAAAACAAATTAACAGTGGCGCAGAGGATATTTGACACTTTCTGGAGAAAACACAAGGTTGTTTCAACTTAAAAGTGTTAGCTAGTCATGGAAAATTTCATCAGAGTAACTAGTTTCTTCCAACACTGTAAAATAGCAATTGTAATAGCACTTCGACTTATATACCGCTTCACAGTGCTTTTACAGCCCTTTCTAAGCAGTTTACAGAATCAGCCTATTGCCCCCAACACTCTGAGTTCTCATTTTACCCACCTCCAAAGGATGGAAGGCTGAGTCAACCTTGAGCCTGGTGGGACCTGAACTGCCAAACTGCTGACAATCAGCAGTCAGCAGAAGTAGCCTGCAGTACTGCACTCTAACCATTGTGGCACTGCAGCTCTAAAATTCAATCTGTAAAGAATTTTGGGCAACAGCCAAGTAATCCTTTAATTTTCCCACTGAAATCAATGAGGTTTCAAAGCATTTTATGTGATACCTGAACTATATCTTCTTATGGAAAATATCACTGGGTGTTGTTGTTGTTTTTTTGGCATCCCTGGGTCATATGTTTTATCCAGTTAGACCACCAATCAAAGCATTTTTTTTCACAAATTACAACTGATTTCCATTTGATAAATAGTCTAATTCACATGTTGCAGATACATTGAATTCTCCCGGTTAGAAATTTATTCATCAGTGAAATCCCCTTAGCGGGAAAAGATTCTGAATCTAAAAAACCCAAAAACTATTCCATATATTTATGGAAATGGATAAAATGCAGCAGATGTACAAATGAAATTGACAACAATGTTCCTTATTCAACCATTTTGCCTTGCAGTCATAGGAACAAGAGTTTTTGACAGGTAAGCAGAAAGATGCACATATATGTTTATATATTTTTCTCAGCTGGAAAGCTAAACAGATTTGAGCTTGGTTAGAACTTGGATGAGAGACCATCAATTACAGATTACAATGGAAAAAAATAATCCACATTTTTGTCAAAAAAGAGAAGTCCAATCCCCAGAAACTGGGCTCAGCTTGAAGGAAACTGTTGTTGTTCAGTCTTTCAGTTTCTCTGGGCTCTTCATGACCCAACATACTGCAGTTGTCTCTCAGAGTCATTACTTTAAAACAACTTACTTTAAAATGCTTTAAGATATGGGTGACTAAAATGATTTATGCAACACTGTAGTTTAGATGATGATAATAATTCTGGGACAGAGAAGTACCACACCGTTTCAGACAGCACATGGGAAGATTAAATAGTTGAATGCTTACTCATGAAAAATATATTGGCAGGCATTTTATTATTTCCGTTGTTTCTATGAACTAAATTCACTTTGGAAATAAATTGTCCTCTGGATTTGCCACATTCTATTGCTTTGCTTTGATTTTCCTAACATTAGTGGCCTAGTGAGAAATGGAAAAACTTCATAGTGCTCTACAACCTTGTTTATACCGCTTATTTGTTTTCAAGTGTGCTGAACTGCTAGCATTCTCCCTAGAAATATCAATCAATTTGGCATTATGAAAATGAATTAAACATATTCACTTGCAAAGATCACATCCAAGCACTTAACTTTAGGTCCTGGTTAGAGAAAATAAAGCATTCAATTTTCTGAATGAGCAGAATATAAACTTGGTTTGATTGGCTGCCATTCCTTGTAAGAGGAAATAATATTTCTGATAAGAAACAAATGGGCTTTTAACAAATACAGTATATTGCAGGAAGCGTTCAGGTCTGGAAAGACAATATGTCCATGTCTCTTGAAGATCATTATTTTTATCTCCCAAAGCCCTAAAAGTGTCAAAATGAAACAACTCTGTGATAATCCTGATGTCTGTTTGGTTATTAAGTGTCTTAAATATCCAGTCTGAGGAATGCAATGAATGAGCGATTTATACAGCATTTAAGAATTTCTAAAGATTGGAACTGACTCGAGATGAAGTTTGTCAATATTATTCTGTTTTTGCTTTTGACAGAGGATTTGCATTGCCTTTTTTTTGTAAAAAATTTTATTTGTGTTTTCACAAAACATAATACAAATAAAATATCTATTTTTGAGAATAGCATGATCCCAGGTTGTCACTTTTCCATACAGACACAAACTCAATTTCATATTAATCTTTGTATTCTATTCCATATTTTATTATTTTAGCATTTTCTCAGTGATTTTTCCCTTCTCTTAGTTTTCTCAACCTTGTTTTTAATTATCTCATTCCTTTCTAAGTTCAATTACATCTCTTTTTCTAAGTTTCAATATCTAGTTCAATATCTTTCTTACATTATGTTTATATTTTGTCCTGTCTCTTTCAATTTCATGATTTTCTTTTCTCTAAACAAGTTTTCTCCGTATTATGATTGGAGTGTGACCCTTTGTTCTTTTAATTTTTGCCATTTCAGATCTTTATTTTACAACTTCAATTATAGCTTTATAGTTTATAACATTCATATCTAACCTCCTATTTTATAAACATAAGTGTTGCAATGAGATTACTGCTTGGTACATTCTTAATTTACAACAAAGTTTCTTAAATGAAAATAACTGTATATATATAACCCATAATCACATACAATAACTCATTCTATTCCAATCTCGAGCTCAACATAATATTAGTTACAATCTTCCATTAATATATACTATAACATATTTAACATTTCTTTTCAATTAATTATCGTACTTCCTTAGGAACATTGTAATATTCTCCTATCTTTCTCATATTTTTTCATATTTCTCTTCACTTACATTTTTATAAATCATTAATAACAATTAAAATGTTCCCATCCTTTCCTAATTTCATTTCTTCATTCTCTTATTTCAATTTATTTATTAACAACATTCCATTATATTACAATAAGTATTATTATTAATCATCTTTAATCCACTGTTTCATATATTCTAAATATTTCTATTCTTATACTATACACATGCTGTCTTATATAACCCTTGCCAGAATTCCTCTCTTCAATTAAAATTATATCACCATTTTCTAATGTACTTTCTAAATAGCGACTTATACCTTTAATCCTTGTAACATTTTCTCTTTTCTCTATATTTCTGTTTCTGTCCTTAGTATATAATTTTTCTTTCCATTCTCACCTTTTCCCCCCTCTTCATCTCCCTCTATCTTTTTGACGCTTTGTCTCTCTAATTCTAATTCTCTCTTCTGTAATCCTCTCTTCTTCCTATTATTGTAATTACTTTTCAAACTATCCTTTTTTGGGTTGTTTTTTCAAATCTTAAATATTTCACTCACTTTCCCCCCTTTCCATTTCCCCCACACATACATAGAATTACTTGATCATAAAATGTGGCTTCTTCTTTGTCCCCCTTTCTTGTTCTTCATACATTTCTTGTTGTTTCTCATAGTTCAAGATCTCAATTTCTAAAAATTGAAATAAGAAGCCAAAAAACTTCTTCCTTCTGTTTTTTAAGTTCCATTTTCAGTTCTTCTGAGAGTGATGTCATTTTAAACACTTTTAAACAACCATCCAATTGATTTTAGTAATTTAAATCCAATAACCAAAAATCCAAAAATCACTAAGTAATCCAGGTAATCCAAGGCTGCTTCTTATTGTTTCTTTTTTCCACTTTCTCTTCCTGGGGTTCTATTATCTTGTTACAAAGTTTCAGTTAGAATGTATTTTTAAGGAATCATGTTAAGGTTTCACTGTTAATTCCTTTTACTTCCAGGTGGTCTCCTCCATTTTTCCAGATCCAACCCTTTTGTTTTTTCCTTTCTCTCCTTTCCTTCTTTTAAAAGTTTTTAAATATCCAAGAAATCTTTATTATCCCTCTGACATTTTGTTTTCATCTTGAATGCCTGTTAATGTCAAAGTGATTTCTTTTTCAATTTCTTACTTAAGTTTCTTAGCTGTCCATATGGGGAAGGAAAGAAAAAAAAACCCAAGTCTTTCCCCTTCTCTTTCTCCTTCACCGCTTCAGAAATCTTCTTTGGGAAATAATGTTATTCTTCATAATTCAAATACCAGGGTATCTTATGTTGTTGCTTTTTCAGTTCAACCCGGTCAGTCAAAGCTTTCTCTTCTTATCTTCCTTCTGCACAACCTTTTCCAGTCGGGTTCTTCTTTGAGGTGGCCATTTCTGAGCACCACTGCAACCACCTTCAGAAAAGGGAGTAATGGCCAGCTGGGGAGGAGAGATGCATCTCTCCTCGACCCTGCTGGCAGTCTTCCCCCTCTTCAACACCTCTATGGGGTGGCTTAGCCCCAAATCCAACCAGCTCAGGACGATCCGGCGGCAAGCACGGATTGAAACCGCGCATGATTGAGGATTTTGGTCCGTCATCTAAGAAGTCCAAACCAGAAGTCCTCCATTGCCTTTTTAATGATTGGTCTGTGTGTGTGTCTCAAAGTTTTAATTACTTCTAGCCATTTAGGGGTTGTCATGAAAATGCAAAATGTTGGTCACTTAAATATTAATTAGCATGTGGAAGACCAGCTGAGGTGAAGCCTAGAGCTGTCAGGTACAAGATATTAATTTGGGTGAATAAAACCACATTATTGCAGGCCAAATTGTATTTTAAACATCCAACCTAAACATGAATTTTGAATGAGTATTGAATGAGTATTCTTCATTCATCTTTTTGAATGGATATTCTCCAATACCTATTCCTGAGGAGATGTTCTCCCATTCAAAACAGACAATCAAAAAGCTAAAAGACCAGAACATTTCCTGGTCAGCGATTCACATCAAGACAAGCAGAAATTAATAGCAAGCAATATCTCAGGGGCTGCCACATATCTCAGGGGCTGTCACAAAGAAGAGGGAGTCAAGCTATTCTCTAACACACAGGGCAAGACAAGAAGCAATGGGTGGAACTAATCAAGGAGAGAAGCAACTTAGAACTAAGGAGAAGTTTCCTGATAGAACAATTAATTAGTGGAACAACCTGCCTCCAGAAGTTGAGGATGCTCCAACACAGAAGTTTTAAAACACATGTCTGAACCATTTGTTTGAAGTGGTGTTGGGTTTCCTGCCTAGGCAGGGGTTGGACTAGAAGACCTCCAAGGTCCCTTCCAATTCTGTTATTCTATAATATTCTGTTCTATTCTATTCTACTTAATAAACAATACCCCAGTCAAATTTCATTTTTAATTTTTTTCCTCAATTTAATTTAATCAATAAATTATGTTTTTAATTTAGATTCTTTTTAAATGGAAAAATCTTTTACATTTTTGAACATTTTGTAAGTTTTAACATTCTAAATCCTTAAATAATTAGTTGAAGGAAACATAATTATAGAAATAGAGACTGACACTGTTGTAATTTGCAAAATATATTCCATGCATGTGGTTATGCCCATGGAGGACCCAAATTACACATGTACGAAATGCAGACTAAACAAATTATTGGAAATAAAAATAAGGGGCCTAGAGGCAATTCTAGCCATTCCGAGACTCAATCTAGAAATAAGAAACCGAAGCAAGAAGACTATATCCAAACTAAACATAATAAGGAACCAATGCTAGAAGAAATTAACCTGTACACGAATCTTTAGAGATAGACCAATGGAAGCATGTCACTCGTTGAAGAAAAAAAAAATCAGCTAAGAGCAATGCCCTTGCTGTCTAATTCACCCCCACTGGAACTGAGCAATCAATTTCATAGCCTCCCCCTGGAAGGAAGCATGCAGATACCTGGAGAAGGGACATCATCAAATGTTCTATGATAGAAAAAAAAGAGCCCAGACTTTTCCAGGAAAAAACAGGTGAGCATTGGTGATAGGAGACTCGATTCTCAGGGGAACAGAATCAGCTATCTATAGACTGGACAACCAATCTAGGGAGGTATGTTATCTCCTTGGAGCAAAAAAATCAAAGATGTGGCTGACATCATACTTACCAAAATAATCAAGCCCACAGAATACTATCCCTTTCTTCTCCTTCATGTGGGGATGAACAATGTGACAATGAATCTAAAACAAATATCAAGAGATATATGAGCAGCTTGGCAAGAAAGTTAAGAAGTTAGGAACACAAATATTGTGTTCATCTGTACCTCCAACAAAAAGTCAACATCCAATGAAGGAACAAAAGATTTTAGAAATGAACCACTGACGCAAGGATTGATACCTCAAATTGATATTTGAGGAGCTGCCACAAAGAAGAGGTGGTCAATTTATTTTCCAAAGCACCAAAAGGCAAAACAAGAAGCAATGGGTGGAAACTAATCAAGGAGAGAAGCAACCTAGAATTAAGGAGAAATTTTCTGACAGTGAGAACCATAAATAAGTGGCACGGCTTGCCTTTAGGAATTGTAGGCACTTCATTACTGGAAGTTTTGGGTGCTTCATTACTGGAGACGAGATTGCCATTTGTCTGAAATGGTATAGGGTATCCTGTTGAGCAGGGGGTTGGATTAGAAGACCCCCGAGATCCCTTCCAACTCCATTATTCTGGCAAGGAACTACCAATGCAGTAAACAACTAATCAAGGAACCACAAAAAATGCTTGCACCAATATTGACAGGGCAAGCCATTTGTATATAAACAGAGCAAACCCTACTCCTATCTAACAGTGATTTTATTACCTAGTTGGCAGAGGTGGTATTTAGCAGATTCTGACCAGTTCCGAGAACCGGTAGCAGAAGTTTTGAGTAGTTCAGAGAACCGGCAAATGCCACCTCTGACTGGCCCCACCCCCATCTATTCTCTGACTCCCAAGTCCCAGCTGATTGGCTGGATCTTCTTTTATTGCCCTGCACAGGAGAACAGAGCTGGAAAGCTGGTTAGTGGGTTGGGGAGGGAATGAGATTTTGCAGTAATCTTCCCCCAGGAGTGGGGAAGAAATGGGGATTTTGCTGTATCCTTCCCCTGCCATGCCCACCAAGCCATGCCCACAGAACTGGTAGTAAAAATTTTTGAATCCCACCAGTGCTAGTTGGGCAATGAAACATCTGCAAGAAAACAGCCAAGCTCAGAGGGCATTGAAGTCTACCTGTGCAATAATTCATTTGCTCTAATTTTTCCAATACTAATTCAATAATCCTGCAATACTATTTTTCCTATTAAACACAACTGCCTTGGTATTTAAGACATTATTTTTGAAACCCTATTCTTTATTGCATCATGCAAATGTATCCTACACTTACTGCAGATAATCCTGGTTCTCAGCCAACAATATGGCATTGTTTGCATATAACTTTATAAATGTACTCATGTCCTCAAACAACATACTTCTGATGTCAGTATAAACATTCCTAATGCCAATAAATGTATTAAACAAGAGACCCAGTTTGGCAAAAACGAGGTTAAGTCATAATCCCAATTTAAGCATGAAAGCCAGATGGATGACTTTGGACCAGTCACTCTCTCTCAGTCCAACTCACCTCACAGGGTTTCCCATGTCAGGAAAATAGGAGGAGGAAGGAGTATTAATCATGTTCATTAACTTGAATTATTTATAAAATAATAAAGATTAATACCTAAAAAAAAAACTCCAAGGAAATACCATTGTCTGAATTCACTGGTCATTCCATGGATTTTATTTCCATTTTATATTGCTCTTATGGCATTCCACAACCATCTTTCAATCACATATTTAGGTAAAATTAGTAGTGGGATTCACATTTTTTTACTACTGGTACTTGATGGGCGTGGCTTGGTGGACATGGTAGGGGAAAGATACTGCAAAATCCCATTCCCTCCCCACCCCATTTAACCGGCTTTCCAGCTCCATTCTCCTGTGCAGGGCAACCAAAGAAGACCCAGCCAATCAGCCGGGACTCGGGAGGCAGGGAAGAGATGGGGGCGGGGCCAGTCAGAGGTATTTGCTAATTCTTTGAACTACTCAAAATGTTCCATAATTCAAACTGTTCACATTTTCATACATTTTCTCTAAATGAACACATTTATAACACATTTTCATATTCAAATGTTCAAATATTTTTTAAATAACACAGACATGCTAGCCAGGATAAAGCAGCCCAGCATTTCCCAAATTTTACTCGTAATTACTCGAAATTTATATTTCTTCAATAAGAATTCTAGCAACCTCTTTTCCACCGGGCAAATTTTATAAATAATTATATAAATAATTCCCTTGTAGTTTTTCTATTCACTATTGCCCTGTCTCCCTTGATCTCCCTTTATGAATAAAAAAACCCTTTTATACAATCATGAGAGGCAGATGCTCTCTTCACCCAGATGTTAAAAAAAATGTTATATCCACTCTAGACCAAATCACATTATTACTTTAATTCTTTGTCCAGTTATACCATCTGTACCTCCAACCTAAATATACTTCAATATTCATGTCAGATGCAAGGAACCAGACCAATACTGTGAGTTGATCAGAGAAGTTTCTTTATTGCTACTTGCCTATTTACAGGAATCTCACCAGACTAAGGCACACTTTCTTGAGAACAACCAGATAATGATTTCAGGGATTTAGGGATGAGGTAGGGATCGGGAGTCCATTTCTTCCTCCCCAGCAGGAACTTCAAACTAGCTGTTCCACCCCCTACTCAGCTGCAGATCCCACTACTATTTATAGCTCCTTGCTATAACTTTTATCTTGGACACTAACTTATGCAGCATTTGTTTAAAATCCACTCTGTGGTATATCATCACTGTCTTCTAAAGCGATACCTATAAATATCTAAAGTGCTTCTTTTAGCAAACTCAGTTCAGTTTTATCCTAAACATTTTCATCACTTTCATTCATAATTCCATTTACTCTGCTCTGCTGTGTTTAGCAATTTCAAAACACTGTTTACAAAACACTTTTCTCATTAAAAGTGTTCTGCATTTTCTCTGCTGCTTCTAGTTAGCTGTTCATTTCTCTCTTTGAATATATTCTTTCACCTATTCTTTTTTTTTAATGTACACTGTATATCTTTTGGCCATCCTAATATCTCACAGCAATTTCTTTTATATGCATTTTACCTCATCCATGGTCTCTTTCACTTCATCATTATATCAAGCATTTTAAAAATATTTTCCATTAGTATAACTGTATACACTTCAGTAGCGGATAATGTTATATTTTTCACCCCACTTCAAGCAGCTTCCATCTCCTTTTTTCTTAGATCATTGGAGGATTAATTTATCTCCTAATATTTTTTTGTATAGGGATTTACTGTCTTTTTTTCTTTTCTTATTGTTTGTTTCTTTATTTCTTTTGTTTTTGTCTGTGTTCATTTCTCCATGAAAAACTGTTCTTGACATTACCAAATAATAGTCTGTTCCACTTTCAAATTTCTCGTCCATTTTATATCCTTCCCTAATGTTTTCAATCTTTCATCACAATCAAACCAATCATGCTTTTAAATTCATATTCATTCCTTTTCCATGCATGCATATGAATAGATGTATTCGAAGCAGACCATTTTCTAAGCATTTGTTCTTCTGTCTCTGAATGGCCCAATCATTTTTTTCTATATTTTTCTCATCTCATTTCCACCAATCCATTCAAGTCACCTGGAAAAACATATATTTTTTGCCTCCTGGATCACATTCATTCAGAATGTTACATAGTCCCCCCCCCCATTCATTTCTCCTTCTTTCATTATCANCCCCCCCCCCCATTCATTTCTCCTTCTTTCATTATCACCATTCAGTGGAGCGCAACATGCAATTATCACCAACCTACGATTTTCTAATTTTATAGGCACCAACAACAATCTAAATGACACCAACTCATGACCTTCTGACATATGTTTAAAGCCCCCTTGTTCATAATTAAACATACACCTTTGCTTCTCTGCATTCATTCATCAACCCCACTCTATAAGATCAAATCTTCTTAATCCAGATGTATCACACCCTTCTCCTTTTTTTAGTTGCAAACACAAACACACATTTCTTACTTTTACTTCATTCACTAATTCCTGCTATTTAAAATGCATGTCTCTTACATTCCAAATTACAATCTTCCCTATGCCAATAGAACCAAACAGATCCCTAGAAATTGAACCCACACTCCATCAATGCTTTCGTCAATTTGGATTTTGCATGATAGTCCCAAATGTGCTTTTTCAAGAGGAAACTGGACTTTCTTGCTTTTCTTTGGTGATATTTTGCTTTTCATTGAAGAAGCTTCTTCAGCTGATAAGGCCACTGAGTAAGAACTATTCAGGGGCAGATTTTCTCCCCTTCCTTTTCTTTTCTCCTTTCCCTTTTTCACTTCAAAGTTTCCCCACATCCCACATCCACTTCACCAAAAAATATTGAAGAAGCTCCTGCAAACCACCAGAAGGCCAATATTCCCATGCTCCAATGCTTCAGTTATCATATCTCAGGTATATCTCCTTTTCCTTTCTTACTTACATTCTATATCTACTTTCTAGGAGCAAGCATTATTTGAAATCATTGGTCATGTTGAAACATGTCAGGAAGCTCTGCTTTATTTTGACCAGGGTTGCAAACAGCCTAAGTGCTCACACATAGCACTAATCCATAAATGGCCACATTCACACATGACACTAAGCCAAAATCTTCACTTACCACACATTATAAGACCAGCTCAGTGGTGGGATTCAATTTTTTTTACTACCAGTTCTGTGGATGTAGCTTGGGTGTGACGTGGCTTGGTGGGCATAGCTTGGTGGGCGTGGCAGGGGAAGGATACTGTAAAATCTCAATTCCCTCCCCACCCCACTAACCTGCTTTCCAGCTCTGTTCTCCTATGCAGGGCAACCAAAGAAGACCTCAGCTGGGACTCGGGAGGCAGAGAATAGATGAGGGTGAGGCCAGTCAGAGGTGAAATTTGCCGGTTCTCTGAACTACTCAAAATTTCCACTACTGGTTCCCCAGAACTGGTCAGAACCTGCTGAATACCACCTCTGGACCATCTATTCTGGCTTGTTCAATGAATATTATTTAAAAGTAAACAATGTTTTGAATAGTTATAGACCCAACAGTTACAACTGACTCCTAACTGCACTGTTCATTTTTAAGTTAGAGAAATGAAACATAGCAAAGGTAACATGGAAAAATATATTCCAAACTTAGATTCGATTTTGCTTTCCATTTTACTGAGCTAAAACATCCTTCAGACAGGGGTGGAAAGGCTGTTGAGAAAGACTGATTAAATGCTGCCCTCTGGGCATTTTTAGAGGTCCTTGAGTCCAAGAATGGCTTATTTAGCTCTTCTTCTCCTCAAAGCCAAATCTATTTTTCCTACCTTTGCCTCATGGGATGGAGAAAATTCACAGTTCCGCAAAGTTCTGAGCCATTAATTGGAGCTGTTGAACTCTTTAAGTGCAACCAGAAAAGTGGTGGTAAAAAATAATAATTATAGAGATGAAATGGCTGCATATCCAGTCTAGCTGATTATAGACATGGAAGGGAAGACAGTGGCCCATTTTCTCCTCAGAAAGTTACTCAACTTGAACAGCGTGTTGTTTTTGAGTTGTGTCTTAATAGACAGCTATGATGTGGGAGAGGATTTCATTATACGATTATTCCTGAATCTCTAAAGGAAGGCAGGACTTTTTCCAAGCCCAGAACCATTTTCAGCTCGAACAGCCATGTCACAGGCTGCACTCCAAATAAAAAAAGTGAGGGAAAAGTAAAAAATAATAAAAATACTTTCCATATTGAATTAAAATTATCATGTCTCAAATCACAAAGGCTCACAAAGTATGGCCAAAAAAGTCAAGATAACAATCATGAAAAGAACAGGTTTAACTTCAGTTGCGTACAAGTAGCTGCCATCTTGTTTTTGTTTTGTTTTTTTTAGCAAGCTCTGCAGACATCCTTTGGCCACATTAGCAGTTGCAATTTCATAAGAACTGTGGCAGGGTAATGTTCCTGGCTAGAGAAAAATGACTGTGTTCTGCCAAGACCGTAGATCCATGATGGCAAACCTATGGCACGCGTGCCACAGGTAGCATGCAGAGCCATTTGTGCAGACACATGAGCCCCAGCCAAACTTACCTCACTGTGCATGCGCACACCTCCCAGTTTATTTTCAGCCTGTTTGAGGCCTTTTTTGCCTCCCAGAGGCTCAAGGGAAACAGGCCCGTTTCATCACTTCTTATATTTCTGGAAAAACCCGAATTGACGAAACGGGCCCATTTTTCGGCCTCCAAAAGCTGTGGAGGCTTCTCTCGAGCTTCTGGGAGGCCAAAAAAGGCCTCAATTGGGCCAAAAAATCAACTGGGAGGCATGCAGGTAAGGGGGCAGTGGGGGGGGGAATCATGCATGCATGCCCAGGGGGCATGGGGGCCCCCCACATACATTGCCTTCTGGCTGCTGGCGCGCACACAATTTTCAGCACAGGAGCTCAAAAAGGTTAGCCACCATTGCCATGGATGTATTCAGGGAAGGCAGCTGACTCAGAAGAAACTTTATTTTCTCTTTTCTTCCATTTCTTACCAGACCATTCCTCTACATGGACTATCAAGATCAAAAGGAGGTTGATCAAGCATTTGCAATTGTCATATTGACTTGTTTTGACCCACCCCTGCAGACGACCCTGTCTCTTACCCTGGTATAGAATCTGTTATGTATGGAACTTGGTAGGCTCCAAGTTCCCTATTCTGATTGGCCGAAAAGGCCGTTCTCAGATTGGCCATTAGAGAACCAATTCAATTGGCCCGCCGCACGGCGGGAACACTGAAAGTGGTGTCATTGGTCACAAGCCGCGAGCAAGCCGCTATATAAAGGGCTGTTGCGGCTTGGGCTCTTGTTCCGTTACCATTGCTTTACTGAATTAAATAAAGAGTTTGTTGTTGGAACCTGGTCTCGCACAACTTATTTCCGGACGGAACAGAATCATAGGGCTGGGAAGGACATTGGAGGTCTTCTAGCCCAACCCCCTACTCAAAGGCAGAAGACCTTATTCCATCCTGGATAAATGGCAGTCTAGTCTTTATTTGAAAACTTCCAGTAATGGATGAGGATGACCCACAACTCCAGGAGGCGAGCTGTTCCATTGTTCTCACTGTTTTGTTCACTGATTCCAAGATCACACTCGCCAATTTCTTCAGTACCCAGGGATATAAACCATCTGGTTTATGGCAACTGGCAATGTCAATCTTCTAAAGCGAATAGGTGTTCATTCATGAATTTCTTACCTATTTTGACCTGCATTTTTGTTCTGTCTCCCCTGGTGTTGTTTTTGATGGATTGGCCTATATTTTCTTTTTGCTTGAAGACAGACGCAAAGAATGAATTAAGTAGTTCCGTTTTCTCCTTGTTTGCTATTATTTTCTTGCCCTCTCCTCCCATTAGTGGACCAATCATTTCCTTGACTTTCTTCTTGTTTCTTACATATTGAAATAAATTCTTTTTTATTGTTTTTGGCATTTATTGAATTTTGTTCTTAATTCGTCCAGAGTCTTAGCCTTCCTGATTTCATCCCCACAGATCTGGACTTTTTTCTGGTATGCTGTTTTAGTTATGAGCCCCTCTTTCCATTTTTGATACTTGTCCTTTCCGTCTCTCAGTTCATTACACAGTTCTTCATGCAACCATGCTGGTATTGTCTGGGGTCTCTTGTTTTTCTTTCTCAGTGATATTATAGTAGTCTGGGCTTTTATAATCTCATTTTTCAGAGCTTCCCAAGCATCTTGAGTTTTTCCACCTTTTAGGATTTCCATCCATGGAATCCTTCCTAAATTCTTTCTTAGTTTGTTGCAGTCAGCTCTCTAAAACACTAGTTTGGTATTGTTCAATTTGTGATACAGAATTGGTATTTTATTTTTTAGAGTTTCCCCTGCACCTAAACTGATAGTCCCTCTAGGATTGTTAGTGTAAAGGCAGCCCTTACAGAAGATGTTCCAACTTTGAAATATCTTGCCCCCTGAGGTGAGATTGGCTCCCGCCTCCCTGGCCTTCTGTGAGAGCCTGAAAATCTGGCTCTGCCAATTAGTTTGTGGCCCCAATGGATTAGGGTGCTCTTTTCTTCCCCATTGTTTAGTTTTAGTTATAATTTCTTTTAAAAAGCTATCCACTACTTCTTTAAAAAGCTATCCATCGCCATAGCCGAATGTCTAAGCATAATCACGACAAACTACTCCTAAAACTAAAATCTTATGGTATCTCTGGACACCTGCATAACTGGATAGAAGCATTCATGTCAAA